>JAJSOM010000117.1:0-43278 GCA_023052935.1 Piezodorus guildinii
CTAGTCGACCGCCGATGACCATCTCAATATGATTGAAAAATTGAAACAACTCGAAAGTTGGGTTCCTTACTCATTAAGCGACCGCCGAAAACATACGATTCATTCCTGCCTACTTCACTTCTACTCTCTGGATCTCTCACAGACTAATTACTATTTCTTTAGACACCTTGACAAAGTTTCACAAAATATTTAAAAGCATATCAAAGAACTTTATAAAATGGGTTTTCTGAATTTTTAAATTCTAATGATTCCCAATTCTATTCCAAAAGTATAGAAAAGCTACCACAATGTTAGGATAAACGTATTAATAGTAATAGAGACGTATGAATAGACAATAAGAGAATAGATATTGGAAGAAATAGTAAGGTATAAAATAAAAACCGGTATAATTTAAAAAAAAAATCTTATTTCTGTACTTTTTCGGACTATAGAATATAAATAAATCAGTTAAATCCGTAGTTCTTAGGATTTAATGAATAGAAATAAAAATTGACTGTTTTAAGTGAATGCAATAAATAAAGGCTGACTGTTTCCATCCCCTAGCATTGTTTTGCTTGCAGTAAATCCAGGCTTACATTCCGTCCCAAATAGTTTACCTGTCTAGCAGTGGCGGAATTATATTATTTTATAAGTTTAAATATCCGCTAAAACGAAATATATACATTTTAAATAATAAATTTAAACATATCTACTTACTGAACTTAGTTAAAAATAATTTATTGCATCATAAACATATTTGCATTGCATTATTAAAAATGATAATTTAGTATGATTATCATCATTTTTTTCTCTTTTGATAAGCATTTTTTTATTAATTTGTTAGGGAAAAATATAACAATATCAGTTCTACGATTTTAGGCAACAGCTCTAAATAAATAAAAAAAACGCATACTACAAAAATATTTCTATATCTATCAGGAGATGTGTAGGTAGGAATGAAAAAAAAAATTTTGCTCCATACCTAAGGAATGGATGATTGTATATATTTTTCTCTAAATGGACTTTTTAACCTTTCATACACCAAGCAATAAAAAAAATTGCTTTTGCAGCTGGAAGTAAGCAAATCCATTTCGCCAGTGAAACCTTTCTTAGTGATCATTTTATTATGATAAAATGCTAAAGGATTACATACTATAATATATTTTTTTTATTCTGGGTAAGTAATTATAATTCTTCGTTGCCTTAAAGTAATAATAATATATATATTGATAAAGTAAAAAAAAAAAAAATACTGGTTACATAGAAATATAAAGTGATGAATATAACAAATCAACTATAACTCATTTAAACGATGATTAACAAAAAATAAATATACAATTATAATCTTGTCCCTGTGCATAGCATTGATCTAAAAAGAAACTACAATGCCTATTTAAATAAAAAAAACTAAACGAAAAAGAAAATAACTTCTATGAAGTAGCACTTCAATTGTTTTTTATATTTAAACAATTTCATTTAGATTTGGATCTTGCCAGGATTTTTAGGAAATTGAATGTCTAAGAAGTAATGCAATAGATGGGAATTAAAGGTTGAAACTGTATTAGAGTTACGGAATGATATGAGCAGGAATAGAATCGGACCGGATAATGAAAGATCTGTCGAAAGCTGTAGTTCGATGGGGCGTAATATACAAATCAGAAGGCAATACGAGTGTTGGGGAATTAGTCAAGGATTTAAAGAGTAGGAGGTCTAGGACGTATGAAGGGCGGCGGGATGGGATCACTTGGTAAATGAAGGATGCCAAGAAGTACCTGCGACGGTAGAAAGGATAAAGCCACTTTAACTCTTCGTATAATCGAATGACAGAAGTGTGTCTGGAGTATTGTACCTGAATGCTTGTTTATATAGAAAAAATGTAAAAACGGTTGTTTTAAATCCATTAAAAACTCTTTTTAATACTGTCAGCCAAGCATGCCAGTTCGCAGCGTTTGGAACGGGTGCATTTATGCAATGGGACAAAGTTCGTAGTAATACATAAAAAATGGGCTACAAAAAACATCTGTAACTCGTATAGCTTTATTTTTCTCATTTTCCTAAATTTTAGTAAAGTATGTACACAAGTACGTGATATACGGTCTACTTTTAACTAAAACACTTTTATACTTATCTTAATAACAATCTGTTGGATAAAAAATAAATCATAAAATAACAAATACATATTGTAACGGTTGCACTGTCAATAACAACATGGAGGTTACACGCCTGTTTTTCAGGTCTCTCAGTGTTGCCAGGTGGAAAGTAATTTAATTATTAATATTAATTTAAGATATTATCAAGATAAAAGGAAAGGGGCAGGAAATGGATGGGAGATTATGTTCATTTATGGAGTGGTGTGCCAAAGGAAGAACGAGCAAAAGCGGGTGTCTCTGTCGTGGTGAAGAAAAAGCTAAAGAATAGAATAACACATTGCGAGGAATATTCCGAGAGGCTGATGAGAGTGGATCTCAACCTCTGGGGGAGGAGTGTAGTGGTTATAGGAGTGTATGCACCAGGGAACCACGAACCGCAGGTGATAAAAGATTCTTTTGAGGAAAGCCTAAGAGATGTTTTGGAAAAAGTGCGGCCTAACACAGAGATCATTCTTGCTGGTGATTTCAATGCGAGGGTGGGACAGGAAATTGGTAGCCGGGTGGTTGGACGTTTTGGTGAAAGGATGGTGACGGATAATGGTCGGAGACTCATAGATATCTGTGAGGCATTCGATCTTAAAATTCAAAACACCTTTTTTAGACATAAGAAAATCCATCAGAACACGTGGAACAAACCGGGTTTCCAGCCCTCGATGTTGGATTATTGCATCACAAGGCAACGATGTTCATTCAAGGTGGAGGATGTGAGAGTTTTCAGAGGATGGGAATGTGGCAGTGACCATTATATGCTGAGAGCCAAAATCCTCTTCCCTTGGAGAATGTCAAAATATAGGCATGAGAAACATGATACATGTGCTCTGGACACTCCAAAGTACAACTTACAGCTTCTGGGTGACACAAGTGTTAGAACTCTGTACCAATGGAGATTGGATGAAAAGATAGATGTATCTTATGGGTCAACAGCGAAAGAGAAGTATGGGCATTTGAAGGAATGTGTTCATTTGGCGGCGAGGGAGGCTCTTGGAGAGGAGGATGAGCGACGGCTGCCGGATTGGTGGTCACAAGAAGTAGCCCAGCTGGTAAGAGAAAAGAAGACAGCTTATGGAAAATATCTTTCCTCCGCTATGAGAGAGGACTGGGTGACATATAGAACCCTGAACCGGAAGGTAAAAGAAATGGTAACAAAAGCCAAGAACGCTTCATGGGAAAGGTGTTGCCAACGGATCAACAGTACAGTTAGGGTTCAATCGAGTCCGGGAGTCCTGGAGCGTACTGAAAAAGTTGCGGGCATCAAGGAAAGGAAATATACTTTCCCCTATTAAGGAAAAGGAGTGGGAAAACCACTACAAAACTCTTCTAACTGAAGATAGGCCACAGTTTACAAATAGGAAAAATGACACCGAGTCTGAAGCAGATAAAACACCGGTCCAGGTGAAGGAGGACGATGTTCAACGGGCCCTGTCAAAGACAAAGACTGGGACATCTCCGGGACCAGGCGGAATTGCTATGGAGCTCCTGAAAGCGGGAAGTGCGAAATTGGTCACTCTTTTGACGGATGTGATTAATCTTGTTCTCAAGGGAGATGATATCCCGGAAGATCTGAGAGCTGGTTATATTTCGTCAATATACAAGAGGGGAGACAGAAAAGTGTGCAGGAACTACCGAGGAATATGCGTACAAAGCTCCGTTACCAGGATTATGGGTAGAATGCTCCGGGACAAGCTAGAGGAGGCATATTTTACCCCTCGGGAGCAAGCAGGTTTTACAGCGGGCCGGTCATGTACGGACAACTTATTTGTTCTTTGCCAGCTTATTGAGAAGTCCCAAGAAAGAAAGCAGCAACTCCATATGGCGTTTATCGACCTGGAACAGGCGTATGATAATGTACCCAGGAAGAGACTGTGGTTGGCACTTAAAGAGGCTGGTATAAGTGGGTCATTGATAAAGGCTGTGAGGCACTTGTACAGCAATGATGTATATCACATAAGATGTGGGGACCATCTCTCTAACCCTTTTCATGGTACCAAGGGATTAAAGCAGGGGTGTAGTATGTCACCTACACTTTTTAAGATATACCTGCATGAATCGGTGAAGCCATGGTACGAGCAATGTGGGGATGTTGGGCCGTTCATTGACGACGAGCAGCTGATATCTTTGTTCTTTGCGGATGACCAGGTCGTTTTTGCGAGGCGGAAAGTCTCGAAATAATGATATTGTCACTGAAGTCCTGCTATGAAGCGGCGGGCTTAAAAATTAACTTTGAGAAGACCGAGTACATGGCCATTGGCGATAATGACACTGGTGCGCTTCGGGTAGACAGCGAAACTTGTAAAAAGGTGGACGTTTTCAAATATCTTGGATCTTATTTGGATGCTGCCGGGTCGTCTGAGCATGACGTGAGAAAGAAGGTGGAACAGGCCCGTAAGGCTACCCGAATGTTACATCCAGTCCTTTGGAATACGGAGATATCTTCCGAGAACAAACGCCGAATTTTCTCAGCCATAGTTGAGTCTATCCTGACATACGCTTCAGAAACATGGACAATGAACTCCCGTTTGTATTCGAGGGTGCAAGCGGTGGAGATGGATTTCTGGAGAAGGTGTATACGGGTCACCAGGCTGGACAAAGTTAGGAATGAAGTTATTCGCCAGAGGATGGAGGTGGGTACATCGGTGAATGAAAGGATCGGGGCACGCCGCCTAAGATGGTATGGACACGTTAAAAGAATGAATGAGGAATGTTGGCCCAATAGAATCCTGGATTGGGTTCCGCCAGGAAGGAGAGGACGTGGACGACCCAGAAGCAGGTGGATTGAAGGAGTCCAAGAAGAAATGGCTGGCCGAGGCCTCCAAGAAGATGATTGGTTGGACCGAAGCGCTTGGAGCTCTGCACTGACTGGTGGAGGCAACCCTTGATGGAACGCCTATAAAGTAAAGTAAGTAATATTAATGTTTTACCTGCAACACTGAGGTAACCAACCAATTACCTGCATTGTGTGCATGGTGTGTACTGTGTTGTGGTAAGATTGTTAAAAATATCGTGTGTGTGGACTTAAAAAATATTTTTTTTAATTTAATTTATTGTAAAGAAAAAGCTTATTTTTATTTCTTATTTTTCATCATTTTAATTGTGTTTTTAATAGTTTTTTTAAAATTTAATTAAAGTAACTTTTTATTTCGAACTTTATTTATTTTATTATTATCCAACATCCATCAAAATATAACATTGGACAGCAGTGGGTCACTTTACAATTATATATTACCATTAATAATATTTTTTGTTATAATAGTATCTTTCACTGGTTGTAATTATTATATTTGTTCATAAATTTTCTTCTAAGGGCTACTTGTCCCCGAATGATAATTTTTTGAAAAATCTATGATTTTTATTAATGAAATTAAGAAATGTGAAATATTAAATCATTCTTCCGTAACTTTATTTTTATTTCCACAATGTTTAACAATGATCTATAAATAAAAAATAACAATAAAATATTAATTATAAAAGTTGAAAACTACTTGATGGATTACGGCAAAAATAAATAAGAACTACTAAAAATAAAAAATAAATAAGAACTACGAAAGTTAAACAACTACACTTGGACGGATGAACACCGACCAGGGAAAGCTTCTCAGGTGATTATGCCCTATTCTCGAATGTTTGACTTATAAGCATAATGATGGTCTATGATAAGAAGCGGAGTTAGGAGTTATAAAACTTATCCTTCATAATCGATGTCTTTTTAACATTTCGTCTCTGTTCTTGAACCGGAGTGAACCCGTGAAAAAACATGAACTGATTGGACCTTAAGAGACTGGCTATAAAGCTATGGGTAGCCTGCCACTGCATCATGGTTCTTTGGTAAGCTCCCGCAAGCAGTAAACCCCTATATGTAAGAAGAATCTTTTGTGCGGCCAAATATCAACATAATATTTAGTGCTAAATGAAAAAACAAAACTAAAGAGTGGTAGTGGCTAGAATAACAGCATACTATGCCCAAGGCCGTAATTTTAAACCTGCAGGTGGCCCTAAATTTTTTTTTATGGGAGCAGAATATCCTTAGTTATACCGTCCGTCGGAGGGGACGTAAAGTGCTGGTCCCAAGTCTAAGCGATGTCAGGTACTCGTTAATGATCCTTATCCTTACAACCCCTGGACAGACAAAATTTAGTATTCCCCCTTAGCATCATCCGAGTAGCCATATTAACAAAAAAGTGACGTTAAATGAAAAAACGAAAAAAAGTTTCATCTAAGTATTAAATAATCCTCTTCACAAATAACAATAATACTCTTCAGTGATATTTCCATTAATATTTTATCTGTTTTTTTTTGTTTTTTTTGTTTTTTTATATCCTAATACATAATTTTTCTTCTATAAGTTTTCGATATGGCTGATTATGGTCAGCGTAATTGCTCTACACTGCGGGACTGTTTCGGTGAACTGGACAAACTATCCCATCCCGGTCAAATATTTACCCGATCCTTTGAAACAAGCCCCGCTGGATGAACGGAGATCAGGAGCCATCCACCACTGCCCCCCAACAATATAATGGTGTAATGGCCCGAGCTAATTGAATGCAAACAGATGGGCTCTCCGACCCCACTGTCCTTTATTGCTACAATTTCTGCTATATGTCCGCTCTTTAATGTCGGTCAAAGTATAATATTTATGAATGACTTTAATTTGTTATCAATTTTTAACAAGTTTATCATATGCGCCTCCTATAGGAGCATATTTTATTTAGTGGTTTTTCGTTTTTGTTTTTGTATTATTGGGTTAGCTTCACACTTTTTCCTTTCACTTTCTATATATAGTAAGGTAAAGTATTGCGATCGTGAAAATTTTGAACTTCCAGTTTTTGACGGAAATACTCTTTTTAGGGTCTCCTGAGTCCAAATAACCAAGTCACTTTATCGCATGCATATTGCACCTTTTTACGATTTACTCAAAAACGGCTCTAACGATTTTGATTAAACTCGCTCTATTGATGTAAAATTTAATGGGCTTTAATATCATGTAGGTTTCATTCTGACTGAAATATTCTAATAGGACTGAAATGCAGATATTTTAAATTTTCTTTTCTAAAGTACCTTTAATTTTGTAGATTCTGTTAAAATAATTATATTATCTTGTTACCATTGATAATTAACAGCTAGATATGCACGTTGAGCGAATTTGATAAACAACTTAAGGAGAAAACTGAACAAATATTTTTGTATGCATTTTTTGTGTTTTTGAACTCATCAATAGTAATATAGATGTATAATATACCGTTGGATAGCTAAAGATTTTAGAAAAAAATATTATCTAATTCACGGAATTGTAAAGGGTAATGGAGAGTGATAAAATGCCGATAAAACTAACTGTTTTTTGGGTTCCCGAAAAGGAAACTTCACGTTGATAGTGCTGCAACCTGGCGGCTTGTCAATGAAGCACAGCGAGCCAATTTTGTTTTTTAACATAAGAACAATAATATAGACGTATAATATACCGTATGAAAGTATAATACTTTAGAAAATATATTATCTTATACACAAGCTTGTAAAATTGAATAAAGAGTAATAAAAAGCAGAAAAAACTAACTGATTATTTTAGATAATAATATAATAGAGTTTTTAATAAAACACACGTTTCTATATTAATTCAATGTTATTCATTCTTTAATGGTTTCAATCATTTTTATCTCTAACTGTATTTGAAAATTCTTTAATCGATTTTAAAAACGAAGGTAAGTGAAAGTCGTATGTTGCCGGCACCAGATTTTTAAAATAACAATTACAAATTGATTGAAGTAATGAATTAAAATTTGTAATAAACAGAAGAAGATGTTGTAATTCATTTTTTGTTTTATTAGAAATCTGAATAAAACAAATTGCAACAATCATTTCTAATATCGGGAACAAACCCTGCTAAACATAAAACATAAATTGATATCATAAATAAAAAAAAAACTTTTTTTAGATTTAATTAGATTATTAAAACCGGTCATCATTATTTATAAGACACTCACAAATATAGCAAATAACTAAAGGTAAGTGTTTTGTTGAGGATTCAACGAAAGGGCAACATTGTGCCCACAGCACATAACCTATGAGCTGGTACAACCTATTGGGTTGATGATTGTCAATATTAATAATATATGGGAAGGCTGGTTTAAATTTTTCTGCGTCTTCCAGCAAAAGAACATAAACATAAAATTGCCAGGAAAATACAGAGTCATTATTTTTCCGCTATTAATTCTCCTTTTCCAAATTCCATTAAAACCTTCTTCATCATCCTAATCCTCTAGCTCAATCCCTCTCCAGCTCCACCCACGCCAACAATCCTTCTCGAAGATTGAAACGGCAGTGGCCCCGCGACGTTTTGTAAACATTTATACTGGAGTTCTGACCTGGTCACTGTATGTTCGTGGTTATTGCGCTCTAACTCAGGGGCAATGGAATCTCTTGGATTCCACTTGTCTCTACACTTGTGGAGGGAAAAGCCCAGTCTAGGGTCCCTTTAGCAATTTTATATATTGTATATAGTTATGATTGTTCGTATGATGTTTATTTATTTGCGAACTTTTTGTATTTATCTCAATTATAGGTTGTTGTTTTGAGTTTTTTTATTATTATTTTTTGTATACATATGAATTTATTTATTTCTATTTTGTGTAATTTGACTCTATTATTTTTTATGTATATATTGTATGGATGTGGTCTCATATCACTATTACTACTGTTCATTATGAAAAAAAAAATTGTAATATATCTCAATAAATACTTTTTAAAAAAATCTTCAATTATTACGTGAAACAAGTAAAATAAAGTGTTATTATTAAACCACTTAACTGTCATTATTAAATAATGTTGGTTTCTTTGTAATCCGTGGCTAAGTTTATTTGTTAGTTTACAATTTACGTTGCGTGAACATTCCATGTATCAATCTTTATATTTGAAGTTAGAAAAAAAAAAACGCATTTTCCATAGCCATCGGTTTCAAGGATATTAAATGAGAAAACCCTATTTCACAGCTGATTTACAACGAAAGACCCTTTTACCGACAGAAGCTCGTTAAAGGAAAACATGTTAGGAAGGGGAAAAGCGTGTATATCTTGACCGCATGCTTCCCCCTCAGTTCTGCCTCAGATACACATCCTCCTCATTGTTTTCAGTTTCCCAAACGACAATGGAACTCACACACTAACTTGGAGGAAACTTCAACCTCCATAGCCCATTCCCAACATCCTCAGGAAACCGCAATGCCATTCTCGTCTTCTTCTTGTTCCGCCTTTGCCATCTGGCTGAGATCAGGCGGTAGTTGAAGTTCCTCAACCTCTGTAGGCACTGTAACTATACAGAGGGCTTGGAGTATAATTTATTTTGTGTAAAGATAATATTTGTGGAAACATAACTTTTCCTTGATATCACATCACAGAATGTCAGTTATTCTATATGGGTCAATCCATTTGAAATCGTCCTATTCTGATTAATTTTCCGCTCGACATTTATGATTTTTGTGATTTTTCGATCAGTAATTTTCTATCCTTTCGTGAATATAAAACTTTAAATAAAAGATTTTTCGGACCGATAATTTTAGTGTTGCACCCGTTTGAAGTCAGTTTCACGGGCTGTGATGGGAAAATCTTTTTAATTCCTATAATTTTTTAGATATCAAATAAAAACAAAAATTAACAAAAATATTGAGAACAAAAAGGATGACTTGGCCCACATGCCAAGATGAAAAGACAGACTCTTAACCATCGACTGAAAGTACTATACTCTCAATATCAAAATTAAAAATCAGACAGAAACTGAATACATACGCATTACCTTCTTAAGCCAATATGGACTTTCGCTTCACAGATTTTTGGTTCAGAAAAAAAGATTTACAAAAAAAAAACTGCAATCATTTCAATCCAAAATTTTAAGACTCATAACGACAGCTCCTTGGTACGTAACCCTACATACGGACTTACAACAACCAACAGTTGACCAACATCTACGAACACTCCAATCTAGTTTTCACAGTAAACTTAACGGACACGTCAATAAACTGATAAACGACATGACAGTGGCTGAAATGCCAGTCAGAAGAAGACTAAAGAGAAGCTGGATGAGGGACCTCCACCGCTAAATTGAAGCCTTGGAAGAGGTGCTGCTGGGCACTTTACTTCCCCATGCCTACCATGCATGATCTCACATTTGTCCAACACATTTGCTGATTGTCAGTTACATTCTGACAGGCGTAAATCAAGATATAAAGAGAAAAAAGATAATGACATTAAACCTTTTTGTCTTCACAACGCATTACCTAAATAGTAAAGAAAGTTGTTTAAAAAATTCTCGAAAATGAATAAAAAACGAGATAAAAGTATATAAAGGAAAAGAGACTCACTTTTAATTGTTTTTCTCATATAGCTTAGTCATAGTCCTACTTGTAAAAATTTCGATCTTGGGAACATAGATTTTTTTTTGTATATGAATTTTCAAAATTAGCAAATAATCATTTTTCGCGACGTTTACACGGCAATATCTCAAAAGAGACTGAGTGAAAAAAATATAAAGCTAATACAGATTACCTATATGTACAATTTGTTTAAGTAATCTACATTTAGTCTTTGAGATTAAGCTGGTTTCGGAGTTATAAAATTCTCTTAACTGTTAAAAAAACACTTTTTTTTTAAATATTAACCCCAGCAATTTGGCATATTTAAGATCCAAACAACAACTAAAATGATGAGAGTATTTTATATAATTTTAGGCCTTACAACACATTACCTAATTAGCCAAGAAATGGTTTAAAAATCACGACCAAACCCATCCTAACACTTTCCTTTCTACCTATGCTAATGACACCTGCGAGTTATCAGTTCATAATGATCCATTTATCGCCTCTCAAACTCTTCAAGCGCACATCAAAACCTAGAAATATGGTGTCAAAACTGGAGAATAAAACTAAATTCTAACAAATCCCATCAAATAACCTTTACCCTTCGTCGTAAGCCTATGACTTCCTGCCCTACTGTCTCCTTCAATAAGACTCCTCTTGTCCCGGTTGAACAGATCCGATCATCTAGGACTGCACCTTGATAAACGCCTTACTTGGAACCCTCATACAAGACTGAAACGACAAGAAACTGCAAGACGTTTTAGACTGCTTCAACACTTACTAAACAAACGTTCTAATCTTCCACTTAACTTCAAAAGACTCATCTACACGACCTTATAAGACCTATTTGGACTTACGGAATTGAGCTATAGGGTTCTACCAAACCATCTAATTCCTCTCGTATCCAATCTCTACAATCCAAAATCCTCAACGCTTCTTACTTTGTCTCATCCACAAAGACCTTGATGTTCCCTATGTTACTGTTTTGGCCCGAACCAGGTATGAATCTTTCAATGCAAAACTCCATACCCACTAGTTTCTATCCAACCTTCTTCTTCGATCCCTGATAACCCTCCGAGGCGTCTGAAAAGAAGATAGCCTCGAGACCTTCTTGTTTAGATTGATTACTAGGTGCTGCGAACCAGGATATTTACTTGTTGTATTACAAAATACAGATGTAAATTTCAATAAAAATATTTTTTTTTTAAATCACCAACAATTACATCAACTTTTGCGCACATCAATTTTATTTGGTGTATTTTTTAAAAACCATTCTCTTGGGTACTTAGGTAATGTGTTGTAAGGCCCAAAATTATATAAAATACTCTCATCATCATTTTAGTTTTTGTTTATCAATCTAATGGCATGTGATATTGACTTTAAAACGTATTTTACCATACATTTACTTATTAATGTAATTTCATTTTTATCTACTATTTCATCTTATTATTATTACTATTATTATAAGCTTATTATTATTATTTTTTTTTTTTTTGACGCGAAACGGCCTTAAAGACCACGGAAATATCACTTTCTCCCAACTCCGCCCACACATTCCACTCTTTTTCTCTCTTCTTCATTCTTTAAGACTGGACTCTTCTCTGTTCCTCGCTCCATAACTCACCTTTTTGGCACCCACAAGGACTATACTAATCTCTATTGACACAATACTGTTTTGAGATTCCCGACCTCACTGTCTCTTTCCTTATATGCTGAATGTACATTGTCTACATTAACATGAATGTACATTGTATACATTCAGCAGATTCAGCATAAGCTTAGTTTATTTTTTTTTATAAATAGAACTATAATCGTTTATGACAACTAGGTTTTACGCCTCAAAACCCCAAACAACCACAACAACCATACATTTACTTTCTTTATCAATAGCTTTCTATGTTATACGTAATATAGTTTAAAATTTAAGGCAAAAACCTTGCAAAAAAAAAGAAACAAATTTAAAATGCACACCTAAAGGACCAACATTATCAAAGAATCAATGACAAAATTTAAGATAAAAGATAAGGCGATTAAGGAAAAACATAAATAGGTTAGGTAGAAATCTTAACCCAACTAATATCCATATAGGGATGATGAATAATCCCCCGACAGTCCAATATTATATTGCATATAGCCATCATGGACAGTTCACTATTACCAACACCGAGCTCTTCTAGAAGGCTCCTTGTTCAACTGGGGATAGTCCCGAGACATCCGATACAGAGACCTCTCCTCGCAAAGAATTCTCTCTCTCCGAAGGTTTTAAAATGGCGGCTAATCAAAAATTATTTAATTCAATAACTCAGTTATTTTTTAAGATCCAGAAAATGTTTATTAGAGGTTTTTAATCAAGAAATATTTATTAATAATAAAAAAGATTTTTTTTATTACTTTTATCGATATATACGCCTATAACACAGTTGTTTTGAATGTAAAGAAAAATAGGTTTAGGGTTTTAGAATAAGTAAAGTGCAATAAACAAAATATAAAAAAATAAATCGCTACGTATATTGAAGTCACAAATTATAAGAGATGTGATTCCCCGATAACTCGGTAATTATTGATGATAAAGAAAAAGTGTAAAGTGTTCCAGAATCAGGACTTTTTATTTGAATTATTCCTGTCAACCATGCGAATTAATAAATTACTGAATAACAAAAAAGTGCTATTCGATAAAGCATTTAAGTCCCTACAAAAAAAAAAAAAAAAAAAAAAAAAAAAAAAAAAAAAAAAAAAAAAAAAAAAAAAAAAAAAAAAAAAAAAAAAAAAAAAAAAAAAATCGGCTTAGAAATAGCAGAAATTAGTTATGGCCATTTTACTTTAAATTAATTATTACTTTTTATATTAGTTAACTAGCTGTAACAGCTATAAAACAGTTGTTCCTTAATACAGTTATTTGGATATAATAAACTATTTTGTAATGATTTGCACCTATTTCATTTTTTTGTTATTGATTTATTCAAATAAATAAATGTTTGTTTTTTTTTTGTTTTTTTACATATCTTTGATCTACTAACGTGAGAGTGGATCGCAGTATTGAAAATATTATTCATAGTTGTTAGATTGCTGCCAGCCACAAAAGGAAATGAGATCAAAGGGCTGCCCTGTCGTAGGTAGTGGGCAGTCCTCGGGTTTATTCGATTCCCTGCTACACAGAGCTAGAGGTGTACATTGCTTGATAACCCACAAGCTTACCTCGGCTGGTCGCATCAATTACATTCTCAGTCTATCCTATGTATTAAACACAGGATTTGAGTATGAAAATATACTATTTTTGTAATGATATGTAACAGAAGAGCCCCCCTCTTCGTTGCAAGACAAATCTACAGAGGCTGAAATAATCGATCTCGAAAAATGTTTAATCATAAAAAACACGTGTTAAAATTGTTCATAAGAATAATCGAGGTTATAACCTGTTCTCTGATACGTCTTTTTATTGTTAATTTATTTATTCAATAAATATTACGTATTTATATAGATAGGGATACCGATACCTCTCCATTGCCTGTGATGCTTCTAATACTGCCATTGGAGCTGTTCTTCAGCAACGACAAGGTAGTGAGTGGGAACCGCTTGGTTTTCCACCACTTTTATATTTCTGGTGAAAACTTAAATTGAAAAATTCGAAAGCGAAAGTAATAAATTTAAGAGGAATAAATATTAAAAATAAAATGAAGAGGAGTGTAATAGTTTACTGGCCGCTGAACTTTTATAAAAAAACGACTTAAAAAATTCCCAGTCATTTAGAAAAAAAAAACTTATTGCGCATAATAACTAGCCCAAATAATGATTAATCGACGGGAGACTTTAAAAGGCTACTAAACGAAAAATTGCGTGACCAGCAACTGGTATATGTAATTGGATAACACTGCGGAGATTGAAATGAATCAGAAGTAATCCCTAGGAAAGTAATAATTTGTAAAACTATAACGTTCAAACGTCAGACGAATGGGGTATGATCCAAATTATAACACAGTATAACACCTAACCCTGAATTTTATAATTTAAATGTATTGAATTAAACATGACTTTTACAATTAATTGTGGATATGGGTACAAACCATACTTTCAAAAAAAAAATAAAAATGTTACCTGTGCATTTGTTGGTATTATTGTTAACAGTTCTGTATAGCATTGTCCTGTTAAACCTTTGAATTAGGATACTAAGGTCATTGTGATTGAATTGTTCGATTTTTTAACCCATCAATTTTTATTTTTTACACCCTTTCAGTAATAAAATAATACATCAGCGAGGAGATGACTGCGGGCAACAGGCGTTTATACTGGCTGGCTAGGCAGAAGAAGGCCGCCAGCAAAGTAAAGTACGTCTGGTTCGCCCGAGGTCGCGTCCGTTGTCGACGAGAAGATGGTTCACCCGTAATGATCATCAACCAACCCGATGATCTGGAGGGCTTCCAATGACAGTTATGTTTTCGTTATTACACTTTAGAATATTTTATTTGTTTCATTGTTTTCTTTTCTCCAAATTTGTTTATTATTTTTTTTATTTCAAAAGAATACTTTTAGTTTTATTTTTCTCTGAAGGCTCTTTTGTATATTTTTATTATCATCAACTACATTATATTAATTTTCATTTATATTTCTATTATGTCTTTAGCGTCTTCCTCTCATACCCTGTTTTTTTTTTTCATCTCCTTTCCTAAATGGCTAATGTTTTAACCTCCTGTCATGTTAACACCCAGTCCCTACCTGCCCACTTCGACGAATTCCTTCACTATTTCTCCCATAACTTTTATCACATTATCGCAGTCTCCGAAACATGGCTAAAACCCAATATTCCTTCTTCTTCCGTCTCCCTTCCTGACTATTCCTTTATCCGCCATGACCGGATTGGCCGGACTGGTGGTGGTGTAGGACTTTATGTCCACAATAGCCTTAAATCCTGTGTCCTAGATCTGTCATCCCAATCCGATTCTTCCCATATTGAATTCCTTTTCGTTGAAATATCCTGTAACACACAATCTCTCCTTTATGCAGTGGTGTATCGCCCTCCTCTGGTCCCATTTGACCCGTCCTTTGAATCAATCCTCTACACATTTGTCCCTCTATTTAATAATATCATAATCTGTGGTTATTTTAACACCAACTTCCTCTCCGACTCCAACGAAAAACACTACCTGGATAACCTCTTCTTCTCTCTCAACCTATTCATCGTTCCATATGCTCCAACTCACCACACTCATCACTCCGACACTTGGTTGGACCTCCATATTATCGATTCAGCTCATAACCTTCTTTCCGCTTCACAACTGCCTGTTCCATTCCTATCATCTCACGATCTTATCCAATTATCATATAATTTCCAAACCTCAGCATTCCTTCCTAAAACCCTAACTTTCCGAAACTTAAATTTCCTTACCCGTGATATTATTGCACCAAATATTGAAACCCTAAATTGGGATTCACTTTATACCTGTTCTTCCATCGATTCAATGGTCCACATTCTCACCTCTAATCTTCTAAGTATCCTCGACTTCTAAGTATGCTCCGCTCAAAACCCGCACCTTCCGTCGCCGCCCCGCTCCTTGGATGAGTCCAGAAATAAAAGACTTACAAAAGAGGCGTGAGGCAGCCCGTAGACGCTTTAGACGTACTAGACTGACAGATGACTATCAAGCGTTCAGGGCACTCCGCAATCTGACTCAGGCGACAATCAGACAAGCGAAAACTGACTACTTTCATGCAGCCTTCTCTTCCACTCCCGATTCCAAGTCAAAATGGCAGCTCCTCCTTAAACTCTCACTCTGCAAATCCTCTTCCTCACTGGCCTTTAAAGTCTCACCCGATGAATTAAACTCCTACTTTTCAACTCCCACCTCTGACAATTCTTCACCGTCTTCTTCCAACTTCTCTTCAATCCCATCATTCAACCCACATAATTTTTATTTTTCCGACATTTCACCAACTGACCTTCTCTCCTCTCTACTGAAATCTCATACCAATTCCATATGATTTGATGGAATTCCTGTAAAACTGTTAAAATTATGCCTTCCTGAAATCCTACCAATTCTTTTATTTATATATAACTTTTCCCTCCAAAATTCCCACTACTTGGAAAAAAGCAATAGTCCATCCTATTAGTAAAACTTCCAACCCTACTTCCCCTAAAGACTATCGCCCTATTTCCATCCTCTCGAACCTCTCTAAGCCTTTAGAAAGAATAGTTCAGACACAATTATCAAATTTCCTTGAAAATTCTAAACTTCTTGATCCTTTCCAATCTGGCTTCTGACCCGGCTTTTCCACACAATCCGCTCTCCTCAAAATCACTAATGACATACACACTGCTATGGACGAAACGAAACTGACCGTGCTAATACTACTGCACTTCTCGAAAGCATTTGACTCCCTAGACCACTCCATCCTTTTCAAACAGCACTATCAGGTGGTTTCAATCATTTCTTTCTGATAGAACCCAAGCTGTCACTATTCCTAACCATCCTCTATCTTCCTTTCGAGCCCTCTCGGCAGGTGTGGCCCAAGGCTCAAGCATCTCTCCTCTTCTTTTCAATTGTTATATCAATGACCTTCCCAATTCTATCCATCACTGTTCCCACCATCTATACGCTGACGATTTCCAGATATATTTATCCTTCCCTCCCTCCGAATCACTAGTAGCATTTGCAAATATTCAAGAAGACCTTGATAGAATCTGTGCCTGGGCAAACCTTAATAAACTGATGCTAAACCCTGTGAAAACCCAGGCCATTCTAATTGGTTCCAATTCCCTCCTCAGATCCTATACCACATTTCCAAGTCTCACCCTTAATGATCACCCTATTACCTTCACCTCCTCAGTCAAAAACCTGGGTATTACTATTGACCAAACCCTTTCCTGGAAACCCCATATTGCCCAAATTTCCCGAAGAACAATAAGTACCCTCAAATATTTCCATCGTTCCCGCCATCTTCTTCCACTATCCATCCGTAACCTCCTTATATCCGCACTTATTTTCCCCCACTTTGACTATTGCTGCTTAGTATATGGTGGCCTCCCGACGGGGCTTGAGGGCAGACTAAAACGAATTATGAACATATTATTAAGATTTGTCCTCAGTACTCCGAAGAGGTCTCATGTAACCCATTTTTACGGCGAGTTGAAGTGGCTCCTTCCCCCAATCCGCAGACAATATTTCCTAGGAGCATACCTTTACCAAATCATTGGTATTACTCCTAACACCCTCCATACATTTACAGTCTCCTCCAATTTAAATCTTCAGTCCATTCACTTGAAACAAGATCCCGCCATTCCGACCTTTACTTTCCTACCCATAGAACTAAAACATTTGATCATTCCTTCCTTGTCCGCTCCTCTACTTTCTGGAATTCTCTACCTACTCATATCCGCCATGCTGCTTCTCTCTCCTCATTTAAATCCCAACTTTTCCGATACCTTTTATTATCCCAAAAAGACGCTTAAAAACTGTGATATTTATATTACTTACATCACACTTTGAAAGTGATATTTGTTCATAGTATATATTTAAACGATGTTATCTATTCATTTATATTTAAGTTTGTTCAACACAATATTTTCTAGGAATTATTTTTACTTTATGTTATCATTGTATATATTTTTTTTCTTTTTCTTGTATATATGTGTGTATATGCGTGAGTAATATACACACATAAATTAACCCATAAATGTAATTAGTAGAAATTATGTTCCTTCGGTCTGTTGGCCAGACATGCTGTATAATTAAACTGTACAAAGCTGTTATTCTTAGGGGACCCAGTCCCAGAATAAAAATTATTTTCTATTTCTATTTCTAAGTTTCCTATAGCATGCTATTTGTGCTATTGTGCTAAACCCATCAATTTTATAAAGGAAATAACTGTAGAAACTCGACGGGTTTAGCAAAATAACACAAATAGCATGCTATAGCAAACGTAGTGAGTACCCCTATAGTAAGAGAAAGTATTCCAATAATAAAACTTTGTATTCAAGTTCTCAACGGAAATACACATTTTAGAATCCCCTGAGTCCATATAAGGAAGTTGCGCGAAAGGTCTTTGTCTCTGTGCGTGTATGTCAGAGCTTAAATGTATGAATATATGGTAAGTCTAGCATGAAACCAAACAGTCGCAATAACTGAAATTTCATATTTACGATAAATATACGCCAGAGATAATACAGCAACTTTTTCATCGAAATTGGCGAACCTTTATAGCCACTTTATACCTTGCATTTAGTACTTTATTTACGATTTTTTCAATAAACCATTTAAATACATTTCAAAGGTTTAGTTTCATTTCCATAGGAATCGCATTTATTTAATAGTGAAAGGTCTGTTTTCGTGAAATTATTTAAACATTTACTTTTTTTATTAATTATTAAACTGCTACTTAAGGCTAGAGGAAAAAATTAGTGTTGAGGCCGCAATGATAGAAGTCGGTAAGGACCATTAGGGAGATTAGACTCGAGTTACGAGGATAGTGCTTTTAGGGACCGAGTGGCGTCTTGAACAAGATGGCCAATTATCGCTTAGGGCACCTTGATATCAATTAAATTTTAGAGGAAATTCCTCTTTCGCTATTTTTAACACTTCTTTTAAAGGAAATTTCAATTTTAAAAAAATCATTATAATTAGCTTAATAATAAATCAAGATTAAGCATTCATATTTCAATATGTGTTGGAATGAATTAAGTGATTAAATGATTCATTCTAAAAAGAATCATATTTTAAGGTAAAAAACAAATACTATTGCGTACTGAACTAAATACAAATCCCTTAGCAGATTTTATTGACCTTATATTAAAAATAATAATAGATAAAATACACAGAGACGCCACGGATCCTTACAGATGCTGAAAACTGAGTTCTAGTGCACTTAATAAAATCTTAGGACAACCCTCATGCCACCTATATTACAATAGTGAATTGGTAAAAACGTCCCCACAATAGGATGCCATTTAAATGCTATGTCTATAACCGGCTGCTTTTCTAAGGCAGCGGTAACTTTAACTCAGTAATTAATCTATTTAATTTAATTATATATTTTACCTTTCGGAACCATCGGATTTCCTTTCCAAAGGTTTCGTGTTTATCAATTCCAATGAGTGGCATGCAGGGGAAGATCAAATTACTGACAGATTTAAATTAGAGCAATTATTATTAAATATAACTATAACATAGATTTCAGGCTTACACTCTATTTACACAATTTCCAGACCTATGATTGAGAATACTGAGGGGTTCGTGGTTATTATCTTTGCCATACAATATAACATTAAAAGGTTACCTTAGAAACACAGCTACCGAAGATAGTGGAATTGGTCACTACTAAGTTTCGTACCCCAGCGACTCGGATCTGCTCTCTGGTCTCCGACGGACTTCTTTTCGACCTCTGACTCTTTCGTGGCTCGACTTAACTGCTGTTCTCGATGGTACTACCCGTCTTGTCTCTCACTTCACTTCCACTGCCTCTTCTTGTGGATCGCACACCCTCGTCACTTCTATCCCCTCTTCTTTTCCAAAAAAGTCCCATATTTTGGAATTTGCCGATCTTTTATCGAACAAAGGAAGGCAGGGCTGATATGGGTCTTGGGTCAGCTGAGTTTATGAGTAGTTAAAAAATTTAAGAGGAACCCAAACTTTCTTTTCAAAAAGATACTATGTTCATATTAAGAAAAAAAAAAAACTATCATGACAAGGCTTCTTTAAAGCCCTTAAGTTTGATCTAGGAAATTAAGAGACTTATTGAAAAAACGGCTTAAGGAGCGATCCATGGAACGTGCCTCTAATGGCTCCTTTTAAATCTTCCTCTGTCTTTTCTCTCCAATCGGGTATGTCCTCAACTTTGGCTAACCGGTAAGTGGTGTTTCCGTACTTTCTTATGATCGTGTAGGGACCCTCATATAGTCTTAATAGCTTTGCGGTTTGCTTAGTCGGGTCGGTGATTACTGGTAAGGCTCGTATCAAAACCTTATCTCCGATGTGAAATTCATATATTCTGTGGGTTTGATTAAATTTGTTCCGGCTGCTCTCTCCACGTTCCTCTATTCTCCTTTTTACTTTGCCTCTAAGATATTTACTTTCCTTCTCTGTCAAAGAGTTATTTACTTTAGGAAGGTGCAGAGTTATGAGTTTCTCCCAAGGAACGCTCCTTCTTCGGGCAAAGTGCACCTCAACCGGGACCGCACCGATAGAGGTTTGATATGTGTTATTAATTGTAGTGTTAATAACTTCTGTGTATTTGGGCCAGATCTTGTGATTTTCGCCTACCAAAGTCCTATAAAAATTTCCTAGGTCCCTGTTCACTCGTTCACTGATATTTGCCTGAGCATGTCTTACAGAACAGAATATATTTTTTATCCCCAAGGTTTCTAATGTATTCTCCCATGACTTACTAGTGAACTGGGAGCCTCTATTTGTCAATATCCTTTTGGGAGTCCCATAAGTCTCGCAGAACTTTTCCACGCATCTCAGTGCAGACTTTGTAGTTGCGGCGCGTAAGTTCGTCAACTGCACCACCTTACTGAAATTATCGATCATGACAAAAATATATTTGGTCCCACCTATGCCGGTACAAAGTGGTCCAAGGAAGTCTGCACTCACTAGCTGTAAGGGCTCATCTACTCCTATAGATTTTGCTTCAGCATGATAGATTTTATTTGGAAATTTCGATACCTGACACTGATAACATCGACCTACTACTGTTTTCACTCTCGTATGTGCGTCATGGATGTGAAAATATGGATTTAATGTGTTTAAAAGTTTCACCATCCCTATATGAGCCAATATCTCGTGACTCTTTTTTATAAATTCCTCCGCCATGTCATTTGGCACCAGTATTCGTGGATTCTTATCAGCCCTTTGTGTTATGATGTATTTTCCGTCAAACTTATACTTATACTTTCCTTTAAAATATTCGTTCTCAGTATTTTCAGTCAGGAATCGCAAATTTTCTTCTTCTAAATCATTCTGGTTATACTTAAATGCATTGGTTATCTGGTTCAGGTCCTTTTCTGGTAAAAGCCATTTGGCAGCCTGTATTTGATTTATTTGTAACTGAGTATCTTGGGTCTGTGTAGTCGTTTTCCCATCTATATTTCGACTCAGGAAGTCAGCTACAACATTATCTTTCCCTTTTATATGCCCTACCTCGAAGTTAAATTGCTGGAGGTATAAGCTCCACCTCAACAACCGATTAGTTGTGTTCCTGCATGACTTAATGTAGGTGAGGGCATGGTGGTCGGTTTGGATCTCGAAAGGGCGCGCCGCTAGGTAGCTAATGAATTTTTGAATCGCCCATACGATAGCTAGTAACTCCTTCTCTGTTGTACTGTACGACAGCTCCGGCCCCTTTAGTACTCTACTAGCATAAGAAACGACATGTATTCCCTGGTCATCCCTCTGCATCAGTTGGGCAGCTATAGCGTATCCGCTGGCGTCAGTTTGTAGAATAAACGGCTTGTTAAAATCGGGATGATGCAAAAGTACTTCCTTTATAAATGAATTTTTCAAATCTTCTAACGCCTTATCTTCTTCGGGGCCCCATTTCCACTTCTTTCCCTTTTTTAATAGATGAGTGAGTTTACTTAAATGCTTCGCATATTCTGGGTTAAATCGAGAGTAATAATTAGTGAGTCCCATTAATCCCTGTATATCTTTTACCCCTCTTGGTGTTGGGATATTCTTAATGGCCTCGACCTTGGAGGCCTGGGGCTTTAGTCCGTCGGTTGTTAACACAAAACCAACATAATCCAATGAGGTACGAAAGAATTGGGTTTTCTCTATATTTAGAGTGACCCCTCTATTCTTTAAGACTCGTAGGAGTTTATTAAGAATATCTAGGTGTTCTTCGTGGGTTTCACTCATCACTAATAAATCGTCTACATAAGGTCTGATTTGGTTATTTAATGTCCCTAACAATTGGGTTAGCCCTCTGCTCAATCCGGCTAATGAAACCTTCAAACCAAACGGGAGCCTCTTGAATTCGTACATACGCCCTTCGTGCATGAAAGCAGTATATTTCCTGCAAAGTTCCGTCAGCGGTACTTGATAAAAACTTTTAGTCAGGTCTATGGTCGTGAAAATTTTCTTCCCATTACAGTATTTTAAGATGTCATCAATGCTTTCCGATTGCTCGTAATCTGCATACAGTTTGTTATTCAGCTTACGAGCGTCTAGACAAATCCTTACGCGACCATCACTTTTATTAACGACTACAATCGGGTTAAGATAGTGACTACTACTAGGTTGAATAATATCATCTTTAATCATCCTTCGGATTTCTTCCCTAACCGCTTCCCTTTTGTGAAATGGGATAGGGTAAGGTTTTACTCTGACGGGTTCTTCGTCGGTAAGCTTTAGCTCGTATTCGTACCCCTTAATCTTTCCGGGCTTTCGGAAAAAACATCGGAGTTTTTAACCAGAATTTGTTCGAGTCCTTGTATAATATGACTGGGGACGTGGGCTTGGCCTGCCTTAACCTGCTTTATTTTTTCCTCTATACCGAATATCTTATCTTCTATATTGGCCCTTGAGATTTCTTGAACGCTAACCTCCTCACTGGGCTTTGTTTTCACTTTGTTCCATCTTCAGAGAAAGTAACCCTTCTTAAACAGCCGGATTCGGCCTTCATCGTAAAATAATTTTTCTCTATGTTAATTTCTTTTATGTGCGCTTTCATGAAATCGTACCCTAAAATACAATCCTGACTGAGGTTAGGTATTATTAGGAAGTTTAGTTTTAAAGTATAATCTTGAAAAGATGTACTAATGAAGACTTGGCTCTTGACCGATGTAGACTTCTTTCTGAGCGCGGAGTAAATTTTGAGGCTGGAAACAGGCAGTTTTTCGTGTAGAAACTTCTCTTTATTTCTTTCATAAAACGCATCATTTAGACAAGTTACTTGGCTTCCAGTATCCAGTAGTGCATCCACTTGAATTTCACCTAGAGTTAAGGTAACATATGGGCAAATGACATTTTGGAATTGATTTTGAAAGTCCATAGGTTCAAGAGTCAAAAGATCAGTAAACTCTTGGTATAAGGAAAAAATGCCCAGATCCGAATCCCCAGTCTCTATTTCTCATTGGTGGTCTTGCTCTTCATCACTTTGTCCAGTATCTCCCGAAGACTCTATTTCTTCTTCTTCTACATAGTGTTTCATATTATTTCGGTTAAACGTTGGTTGGTGCTTCCTTCCCGTCCAAATTCTACGTGGTGATCCTACCTTGTCTTTACTAATAGAACTGTCATTTCTTTTCTCCCCTTTAACCTGTAATTCATTTACCGCGAGTTTCTTTCGGGTTTGTTGTGGCCTATACGATCTTTTATACCCTCTATCCTCATTGTTGTAATAATGTTGAGTTCTCTGATAGTTCCTTTGTGGCCATTGCACCTCTGCATCTTCTCGGCTTCTTAAATAATTCCGGGGCCTATTATCAACATAGGTTCTCTTCATGCCTGAGTCACCTGAAGTATATTTTGTCCTGTTCGATTCCTTGGATCTCAAAATATTTTCTCGACCAACGTCCTCCAAGAGCTGCATAAATCTATCTATATTTTCGATTCCTTGATAGATGACAACCTCTTCAACTTTTGGACCGAAGTGACGTCCTAATGTCCTGCATATGTAATGGTCATCCAGGCTGCTTTTGCATGCCCTAGCCCGAATTACCATCCTACTAAAATATTCAGTTGGAGAAAGGTGAGTATTATTAAAATTATTTCCACGGTTAAGTTCTTCATATACCAAGTGGTCATACCGAGAGCCATGAAACCTCAAGAGAAATTTTTCCTGAAAATCATCAAAGGTCCCATTGTGCCTTGGCTGGTAGCATACCATGCCAGGGCGTCATCCAACAGATGGTCTTTCACGAAGTGTTCTAACGGCACATACTTTCCATACATTTCATATTCGATTCGGAGGCGGTTGATGAACTCCGTTGGTATGTCTTTCTTACTGTTGGAAAATCTACATTTTTCTGGAAGCTGCCTTCCTAGTATTGCCATCGGATTCGTATTCCAGATATCTGGTAAGGCCCTATTAGGAGTAGGTGGGTTTCTGGCTATCGATGGTGCTTGACCTGGAGAAGCTTCATGGGTTTCTACTTCGGCTTGGAGCGGTGGCCTCATTGACGTGATAAGGTCCATACACTGTTCGATCTTGGCCTCCACCGCCTTAAACTTATTATTCACCTGAATCTTTAGCTCAATCTTCAGTCCTTCAATCTTATCGTCTAAGTCTTTCAGTTGTTGATCGATTCGCGAATTTAACTGGTCACTTCTCTCTTCGCACGCATAGCTATGCTGTTGGCACCCAAATCTGACCTCGTCTATCTCTCTATAAAGTCCTACCATCCTCTTCGTCATGTTTTCTTCCAATTCTTTTGATTTATCACTAGCAATTTCTTTCATTTGTTGAAGCATTATTCGAACATCATTCTCCTCTGTATCAGCATTTCCGTTATTATTATTAATTAACTGAATTCCCCTTTCTCGTTCATTTTGATTATGTCGCTGACTAGTTCCTGGGACTGAAGAATCCGTCTGTAGAGCTCTCTCTGGATCTATTTGTCCGTGTTCCGAATCCGACATTAGTTCTTCTTCCGAACATTCAATTTCGGAAAATACCCTTTTATCCTCCTTTAAGGCCCTACTCACCGAACGAGTATTTTTACTTGCCATTTTTATTTGAGCGGTAAGAGAGAAGAGAGAAAAAAAAAAAAAATAATAATAATCTTGGGCAATCTAACACTTTGTCAACTAACCGTGAACTGTGGAATGTTTTTAACTTATTATCCTAACCCCAATAGCTGAAATACACAGAGACGCCACGGATCCTTACAGATGCTGAAAACTGAGTTCTAGTGCACTTAATAAAATCTTAGGACAACCCTCATGCCACCTATATTACAATAGTGAATTGGTAAAAACGTCCCCACAATAGGATGCCATTTAAATGCTATGTCTATAACCGGCTGCTTTTCTAAGGCAGCGGTAACTTTAACTCAGTAATTAATCTATTTAATTTAATTATATATTATACCTTTCGGAACCATCGGATTTCCTTTCCAAAGGTTTCGTGTTTATCAATTCCAATGAGTGGCATGCAGGGGAAGATCAAATTACTGACAGATTTAAATTAGAGCAATTATTATTAAATATAACTATAACATAGATTTCAGGCTTACACTCTATTTACACAATTTCCAGACCTATGATTGAGAATACTGAGGGGTTCGTGGTTATTATCTTTGCCATACAATATAACATTAAAAGGTTACCTTAGAAACACAGCTACCGAAGATAGTGGAATTGGTCACTACTAAGTTTCGTACCCCAGCGACTCGGATCTGCTCTCTGGTCTCCGACGGACTTCTTTTCGACCTCTGACTCTTTCGTGGCTCGACTTAACTGCTGTTCTCGATGGTACTACCCGTCTTGTCTCTCACTTCACTTCCACTGCCTCTTCTTGTGGATCGCACACCCTCGTCACTTCTATCCCCTCTTCTTTTCCAAAAAAGTCCCATATTTTGGAATTTGCCGATCTTTTATCGAACAAAGGAAGGCAGGGCTGATATGGGAGTGCCCAGTCCAGTCTTTGTCCAGCCTAGCGGCTGGGGTCTAGAATGTTCTTGGGGTATCACGCTGTCCATGGGAAATCTCATGGGGGGATGTCCAATCCTTTTAACTTTTACCGACAAAGGGTTATAAACCTTTGCTTGACTAATTTCAAACTTATTTAATACTGAACTTATTCCCTTAGTATTCTCAATACATAACAATATATATATATATATATATATATATATATATATATATATATATATAATCCCTGTTATATACTATTGGGTTGTGTCACATGAATTGTCCGTTTTAAAGGTAAAGGATTTTTATTAAACATACGATATGAAAAGAAGATAATTTTATTCTAAGTATTTACATTTTTTTTCTACACATTTTTCCCAACGTGACACCAACTTTTTTATCCCAAAACTGAAAAAATCTGAGCTTTGAAGTGAAACAAAATCTGAAAAAGCACTTTTCACTTGAACATCGTTTTCAAAAAGTTTTCCTTTGACGAAGTTGTCTAAATTCCTGAACAGGTGGTTATCTGTTGGAGACAAGTCTGGAGAATTTGGTGGGTGCGGAAGAACTTCGTAGCCCAGTTCTTTCAATTTTTGCACAGTATGTTTTGAAACATGGGGTCTTGCTGCCGCTCAGTGAGATCATGAGGTACCCATCTATGGAGCTTTTTTACTTTCCCAATATACTTTAAATGTCTGGAAACGGTAGATGCACTTGCATTTAGTTGTACTGAGAGTCCTTTAACTGTTTGTTAGGGGTGTCCTTGTACTGTATGTTTGAGGACTTCGTTGTCTATTACGGACGGAGGTCTTCCTCGGGGCAAGTTTTCCAAGTCGGTATCCCCAGCTGAAAACTTAGCAAACCAACGGAGTTCCAACCTCATACTTAAGAGGAAGAAAATTTAAAATATCGGTATTTAAACCCTGTGAGACTCCACTAATCGGAAAGAAACCTACATCATATTAAAGCCCATCAAATTTTACATCGTTATATAGAGTTTAAATTAAATCGTTAGAGTTTTTTTAAATAAATCGTACACAGGTGCAAAATGGATGGAATAAAGTGGTTCGTCTGGTTAGCTGATTTTGATGAAATATATTCTGTAACATCTCGGGTGTATAGTTTTATTAAATATGAAATTTCAGTCTCATAGCACTTTTTGTTTACGCGCGGGAGTTACTACACACAACAGAGACCTTTTTGCGGGACTTGGCCATTTGGAATCACGGCATCCTAAAACGTGTTTTGCCGTTGAAAACTGAAGTTCGAAAATTTTCACGATCGCAATACTTTCTCTTACTATATATTTCATATATATGTTAGTGAAAGTAAAAAAAAAAAAATCATATTTTAATTTATCGATTATTTGTTAAGATTGGCCAAAAATATAACCTTACAAATGTTAAACCAAAAGACAAATTAGCAAATTAGCACTATGATGAGAAAGCTATTAATTTATGTTTGAAATTGAATAATTTGTTCATCGGAAGAGTGAAGAGGTGATTACTAGAGAATTATAGAGCGTTTTTTTTTTTTTTTTTTTTTTTTTTTTTTTACGTGAAGAGCCCTCGTAATAATTACAGAGGAGCTGCTATAAGGAATTATATTCTTCTCTAGATTAGCAAGGGCCATTAGTACTTGGCTTCTGCTGGTGACGTCGGCTCATCACGCTGGGGCTAATGCTTCAATTAGCCTTCTCTTTTTGCCCCGTCGTCCGCTCTACCCTTCTCAGCCCAGCCTTACGGTATTTAACAATTTTCTCATTAATGAATTAAATATTTTAATTAAAAGTTTGAATTATACCTATGGCGCATGAAGGTATAAAAGAAAATGAATCATATTTGTATGTCGGATGATAAAATCCCGGTTCTGGGATACGCCGATGATTTGGTACTGCTAGGTGAAGACGCGGAAACTATACAACTAAATACAAGTCCGTTAATAAAAATCGGTAAAGAAATAGGAATACAAATAAATACCGATAAGACGAAATATATGATTAGTAGCAGAAACGATAACAATCTTGGCGATATTGATACATCGGGGCATACTTTTGAACAAGTAGAGAAATTTAAGTATTTAGGTTTAATGATGACGAGAAAGGGCGAAGGAATCTGCTTCCAGTCGTGATACAGCTTCTCCTGTATGCGGACGATATTGTCCTGATTGCAGATTCTGTAGAGAAATCACAGCAAGCAGTTGACGAATGGAATGAAGAGCTCCGCAGGAAGGGCATGACCATCAGTACCAGCAAGAGTAAGATCTTACAGGTTGGAAGGGTACAGGAAGATGTTTTGGTATACTGCAATGGAGAGGCGATGGAAGAGGTGTCAGATTTCATGTACCTCGGCACTGTTATGCATAGATCTGGGAAAGTAGACTCAGAAATAGTGAACAGGATAAGCAAGGCCAACGCTGTATACTACCAGATCTGCAATACAGTGATCGGGAAGAGAGAAGTCAGCAGAAATGTGAAACTGCATATCTTTTAGGCGGTGTACCTTCCTATACTCCTTTATGGTGCAGAAAGCTGGGTGATGACTAGCAGACTGGAGAGCAAAGTCATTGCTGCGGAGTTGAGATTTCTCCGATGAATCGGAGGGAGAACAAGACGGGACTGCATCCGCAACGATAGGATCAGAGAGGAGTTAGGAGTTCCCTCAATGAAGGATGTCCTGGAAACTCGGCAGCTTAAGTGGTTTGGACATGTTGTCCGGATGGAGGGACACAGAGATCCATTGAAAACCATGGACTATATTCCCATTGGTAAAAGACCCCGTGGCCGACCAAGAATGTCGTACCTGGAGTACGTAGACCGTTTATGCAAGAATCGAAATAAAAATATTCGCCAAGTCAGAAATCTAGCATACAACAGGGAACATTCGCAATCCTGCCTAAACGCTCCACTACGCTGAAAGGTACTACAGGGTGATGCAAAAGAAGAAGAAGATGACGAGAAAAAATGAAATCCAGGAGGAAATAAAGTTTCGGTTAAAGGTGGGAAATGCGTGTTATTATTCAGTTGCTAAATTACTTAGCTCGTGGCTTCTGTCTAAAAACTTAAAGGTTAGAATTTATAAAACTATTCTTCCGACGGTCCTTCACGGATTTGAAACGTGGCCGCTTACTTTGAAGGATGAACAACGGCTTAAGGTTTTCGAAAATAAGGTACTGCGTAAAATATTTGGTCCAAAGAGAGATGAGGCCACTGGGGAGTTTAGAAGGTTGCCCAACGCGGAATGGCGGAGCTTGTAACCTGTGAATATAATTGAGTTGATAGCATTGCGGTGGCTCCAAGGGCGAGTAGAGTTGTTGGGCTCGGTGAGGAACGGATTCCGAGAAAGTTGGTATTTGCTCATCCGACTGGTAGGCGTCCAAAAAGTAGGCCGAAGCGGAGATGGAAGGATTGCGTTAAGGCTGATCTCGGGAGCTTGGGCTTGAACGGTGATTATTGGACAAGTATGTGTAGACAGTTTTTGGTGGTAACGGTATCAAACCTTATGTTAATAATAGCACAGGTGAAAGGGAGTCACCCTGTTTCAAACCCGATCGCACCTCAAATCTCTCAGAGTAATTATGACCGATTCTAACTTTATGGAATGTTTCCGACAAACACATCTTTACTAGGTTTACTAACTTTCTAGGTATTCCCTGTTCAATCATGATGTTATATAGCTTCTGACGGTCTATTGAATCATAAGCCTTTTTAAAATCTATATAAAGTTGATGGACTACACCTTTGTATTCCAATTTTTTCTCTAATATTTGACGTAAGGAAAATATTTGGTCAATCGTCGAGCGATTCCGCCTAAAACCACATTGGTAATCTCCGATAATTTCCTCAGCGTATTCCGTGATTCGACTAGTTAGAATTGACGAGAATATTTTATAGCATACTGGGAGAAGAGAGATCCCACGATAGTTGTTACAATCCGACCTCGGTCCTTTTTTGTGAATCGGAATAAGTATTGATTCTTTCCATTCTTCGGGCATTTTTTCAGTTTCTCAGATCTTTTTAACTAAAAAATGTATTTTGGAAACGCCCGCTTCTCCACACGCCTTGATTAATTCACTCGTGATATTATCATTTCCTGCAGCCTTATAACGTTTTAATTTTCCTACCGCCATTTCGACATCCTCTTTACTCGATGCGTCTATCCATGGTTCAGCGCTCTGATATTCAGAGAGAGGAGATTGATTATTATTTTCCGTATTTAAGATGCCGTCAAAGTGTTGTTTAAATTTATTTAATATCTCAGAAGGATCCGCCATTATATTGTTATTTGCATCTTTAACCGCATTCAATAGAGGTTCAAATCTTTTACGCGATTTGTTTATACCTTTGTACATCTCTCTTACGTTATTTTCGTTTCTGTGTTTTTCTATTTCTATTATTTTGCCTTTAAGATACTCTCTTTTCTTATTTTTTAAGAGTTTTGAAGTTTCATTCTTTACTAACCGAAAATAAGCCACATTATTATCGCTTGGATTATTTAAGGAATTCAGTTTAGCGGTTTTTCTGTTTTCGCACATATTTTGACGATCCCTGTCGAACCAAGGTTTGTTCTATTTATTTTCGATTTTTCCAAGACATAAATTACCGACCTCTTTAATATTATCCCTGATCTCTTCCCATAATTTGTTTACATCTTTGTGTTCCTCGTCTGAAGATTCCAAAGCTTCGAACCGATTTTTTACTTCTATCGCGAATTATTTTCTGATTTCGAGGTTGTTCAATTTAATTAAATAAAAATTCTCGGGACGAATATAGTTCGGTGTTCTCTTTTTTGTATTTAGTTTTTGTCGAAGTTTCGCGATTACTAATTCATGATCAGAACCGCATTCAGCAGGCCGATACGACCTCACGTTAATTATGCTACTTTGACATCTGTTTTGTATTAAAACATGATCGATTTGATTCCGTGTTTGTCCATCCGGCGATGTCCACGTATACTTATGAATATCCTTATGTTAAGATCCGCGCGAGGGGTAGGCCTGTTATTATTATTATTTGTCTGTCTATTTATTTTTGAGCCAGACTTACCTATGCGCTATTTTGCGATAATAGGTTATTTCTGCTGAAACTTCTGCTGCTATAACTTGTAGCAGGCCAGGATATATTGACAGGCGGTCATCACTCGAAACTCTGAGGTGACCTAGTGTTCACAGCTATTATAAAGATACATGAAATTCGAGGGATTTTTGGTGTTCTGAATAATTATAGAAACAGATTCGCTTATAGATTAAAATTAAAGGTACACTCAATGCCTTTAGATAGTATGTTGTTTGTTTGTCATAGTTCGGAAGTGGGGCGACTTATGCGTTTGCTCGCAGCCTCTTTCTAATAAAACAATAAATAAAACAGCAAATAAATAAAACAATAAAAAAGAGAACATAAACAAGCTTATATTTATTAAAATAAAACAAAATACTATATATAGTGTGCAAGCGGTGATTCTTTTAATCCGTGATGACATCCTTCCCACTCTCGTCTGCGATGTTCCTTCTTTCCTTTTGCGACTCCTACTCCTTGCGACAATTTTCTACTATTTTATGTGACTGCCTTCGATGACGTGCGATTTGAGAACAATATGACACATTTTGAGACGACCAATTTAATAAAACACTGTCTACACCCGCGAGTTCCTCCATTAACTCCCTCACAATCCCAGAATGCCCTCTGCCAAGCGGTCAATTAACAGCTGTTTCAAATTGAATAAAATAATTGCATGTCACCCTTGCACATAATGAATCACAAAATAAAACAAATTAAATTACAAATAGAGAAATATAAACATATGACTATTTCAATTCTTAACAGTCATATTGCTTTTGTTTTTATTTAATACTTTTGTATAAGGAACGTCGGTAAAGTACTTTTGAAAAAAAATTAGAAGCGGTTAGCTTTTTGACATATACCAATATATATTACTGAAAGTTTTAAAATAAATATTTATCAAATTCTACACCATATAAATATGCTAAAAAACAAACGACATGAAACAGGAATGTTGAGAAACTACACGTTAAAAGCACTCCAGCAGATATCATGAATCAGTATCTTTTCTTCTCTTTAAACCCCTAGGCGGATTATAAGGAATCGAAGATGAAGCCAGGATTGAAACTAGTGGAGTAGCGCGGAAATAGAGTTCGTCATGATAGGAATTGTATCTGGTCCGGAATAAATCTGGAACGTAAGAAAGATTAAATTATTGTGGATGAGTCTATTCATGACGAAATAAGGATCATTTAGGATTTTACGAAGGATTTTGGATTGTAAGGGTTAGGACTCGAGAAGAATACGATGGTTTAGTGTAACCCCAAAGCTTAACTCTGTAAGTCTAGATTGGCCTAGTTGTTATGAAAGGGACTATCCTTATAGTAGTAAGGCAGGAAGTCAAAGCTTTACGACGAAGGGTAAATGGTATTTGATAGGAATTGTGGGTTTGTTTTAATCCTCAATCATTAGTAATTGGATCATTATAACTGATAACAAACAAGTGCTATAGACATATGTATAACTCAAACGAAATATCAAATCAATGTTTATAATTAAAATCCTTTTTTTTTCAATCAATTACACCCCAGACAAAATCCAATTTAAAGGGATCTTATAAGTTTTGATTGTCTGGCTATACTACTGAGTCCGATGTCTCTTAACCTATATCCTTAAAAAATTGTTCTGCAATCGAGAGATTTTCTTTTTAAACCCTTTGAATATAAATATCTCATTTCGTGGTCGGTTAAACTCGACCTCGACTGGGTTATCGTGTCATCCTATACTTTGAAAAGATGATTTCATCTGGCGGTAGCGGACTTTTATCTAAATTAAGGCCTTAGGTTTAGAGAAAAGTAGAACGGAGTTTCTTGGTCTATTTTATATTTAAAGGTTCTCTCATAGTTGGTATTTGCGGGAAAATAATTTACTTCAAAAACCTCAATTTCCACCTCTTGGCTGAAGATCATAACCGACATTATTAGAATGCTTGAATTACTTCATGGTTTTAGAATTTCCGTAATCGTTATTTAATAAACGATAAGTGCAGCTTAGAGGTGTAATACAGTTTTTTTTTCTCTATTTATCGATTTACAAAACTGATCGGTATTTATATTTTATATGTTATTGTGCCCAAATAACATTATTTTGTTGCGTACAATGACATTATTATTTTTGGAACTAAAGATTAAATATATGCCGAAAAATCATATTAGTCAGTAAAATAAGTGTTTTTGGGGTATGCAAGAAAAACATGATTTGTAGATTTTTTTCTTTTATTTTTTTTTCGTATTTGATAACAGTCGCACTTCAGTTCGCCTCTGTGATAGGCTTGACACAAAGGGTCGCCATATTTTCTCATATCAGCTGATTGCTGGTATCAGGAATACGCATGTATTGCTTACTTCCTATTCCCATTCATATTTAATTATCATTTTATATGAAATGCGATATTTATAAGATCAAGATCAGCAGGTTCAAATTCGTCATCCACTAAACCAAGACCCCGTCGAGATATTAATGAGAAATCAACAATACAAGCGATCCCTTCAGGTAACACTATGAAATCTGAACCCCAGCTCGGCACATCGTCTCATGGAATGACATGACGAATTTTTTTTTTTTTTTTAACACCAAATCCGTTTCAGATCCTCAATAATGAAAAAAAAGACATGGGATCTGCCCCTACACCCAGGGACTCACCACTTCCCCTCATATTTGTCAAAAATATCAACAATTTTTAACTGCTATGTGCACAACTAAAGAAATTAACGAATCCTGGAAGCTACTCGTGCATGAGTAGAACGAACTACACAAAAATATCCACGAACACTGCCGATATAGAAAAATTGTTAAATATCTTACCGACATCAAAGCTGATTTTCATACTCATCAGTCACTCCCTCCAGGAAACAGCCCTGAGGGTTGTGATAAGAAACCTACCCTCCTCAACACCAACGGAAGCCATTAAAGAGGAATTGACCGAGATGGGCTACAAAGTGCGCCAGGTTATCAATGTATTAAAAGATAAAGTACACCACAACAGCCAAGTCATCAATGTAACCAGTGGCAGGGAACCTCTCTTCCTCCAGCACATCCAGCATCTCGTCGAATACCAGCTTCCATAGAGATGGACCAAGTACTGATCCTTGAGGGCATCCTCTCTCTATAGAAACTTCCACTTCATAGGAACTCCCTTGTATTCTAACACGCTTCTCCTCTTACGAGAGCGTATAAGTTTCTGGGGGCCAAATACTTTTGCAGCTGCTGGAGCACGAGGGGCCACCAGACGCTGTCGAAGGCGGATGAAATATCAAAAAGCAGCAACATTACATATTTCTCCGTTCTTCCGTCCGCCGGTACTCTAAGCAGAGCATCAGCGGTTCCCATACCCTCCCTGGAGCCGTATATCCGTGGGTAACTTTCTCTTGCAAAAACTGGTTCTAGACTGCTAAGGATGAAATTCTCCAGGACTTAACCAAATCGGCGATTTTCCAAATTTTGGGAAAGTATCCCTTATCTAGGCAGTCATTATAAGCACACAGTAACCTATCTTCAATATAAGGCATACTATTCTTTAGAATCGCCGAGTCAACAGCATTAAGTCGTGGAGCCCGACCAGACTTAGTATAACAGTTCGGTTCCAGAACCACGAATTCTCGTGGTCGAAATTTGCTGTCTGCACTTATCTCCCGACATTTCAACCTCCTACCACCTGACTCCCCTACCTACTGGCCAACCGATCCTAATCCTGACATCCTTGACTGCTTCATCCACAGCGGATTAGGCTCCCTCAACTTGTCTATAACTCGAATCGATGAACTATCTTCAGACCATAGTCCACTGATCCTAAAAGTATCTCTCACTCCAATTCCAAAACCCATCCCACCGTCATTCATCCGAGGCCCTGTCAACTGGAACCTTTTTCGCCATTATCAATGAAAGAATCATATAATATATATATATATATATATATATATATATATATATATATATATATATATATAGGGCTTCGGATGAATGACGGTGAGATGGGTTTTGGAATTGGATTATATATCTATACATAATACAGTATCAGTCTTATTTGCTCAAGTAATTTAACAGCTGCACATGTATTTTGAGTCATACATTATAGCCACTCAATATCATTTGCTAAAGATAAAGCTTAAAATTTAATTTGTAAGTTAAGGAATTAATATAAAGTTCTCCTGGATGCACCACTGGGTGCTATCTCTCTCATGCCAAACCTATACGGAGCACATATGCTTATAAAATTATTGTTAAAAAAAAATACATATATACAGTTTACACATTTTTATTATTTTTTTTTATTACCATCATTACAAGAGTGTGTGTTTGCTCAAATCTATATTAAATATGTTTGTTAAAAAAATAATTTATCTTTTCTTTTGCCACAAGGAAATAGTAAATCTGTTCATCTGAATGTGTGGTGGGTTCTGGTGGTCGTTCCTTTAGCAACGCCCAGAAGATTTTATTTAATTATGACATAATTATAACTTCAAAAGAGTCGAGACTTGAAAGATTTAGTTGATATTAATGAAGTATGCGCTCATAGCAAGGGCTTCACGCCAAGTTTCAACCCTTAAAAATATTACGCCAGATTAAAAATATTGATTTTTCTTAAAATTATAAAATTAAAAAAACAAAATTTTAATTTCGTAACCTACTTTTTTGAGATATTTTATCCTCTTGCATAAATTCTATAGTGAAGTGGTATGGCAAAAAAAAAAAAAAAAAACTACATTTTTTTTTATAGAAATAATGAACGTTATTAAGAACCCTCGCTAATTTTTTTTACAAATTTTGAACTTTTCAACGATAATTTATAGATATTACTATACTCATGTTCTGAAAAAAAACTTTCTTAAAGAAAAAAATTGTTTGCTTTGTTCTCTATTAGTTGTTAATCAATTTCGATCAACTTGTACATTTAACCGTTTTTCGTCAATACTAATACGATGCTAGGATTAAATGTTTGGAATCTAGATAATTAAGGCTACTGTAGAGAAAGGAAATTGAAAATATCGACATTTAAGCCTTGACAGACTGTTTTAATTTAGAATGAAACCTACATGATATTATAGCTCATTAGATTTTACTTCGATATAGCAAGTTTAATCAAAATCGTTAGAGCCGTTTTCGATAAAATCGTAAAAAAGTACAAAATGCGCTGAATAATGCAACTCTTCTGGTTCACTAATAAACATTTGCTGTAACATGTTAGGTATATACGATTTTGAAATATAACATTTCAGTTTTACACAACTGAAAGTTTTTGAGCTAGACTTACGCCTTAGACATGGACACAAACACCGACCTTTTTACAGAATTTAGTCCATTGGACTCAGGGATCTGTAAAACGTGTATATGAGCCTAAAACTCGAATTCAACACTTTTCAGGATTGCATTTTTTCCCTCAGGATGTATTACATATATGAATATGTAATATACCTTTGAAAACACTTAAAACTGAGTTTGAGGGTAGTAGAATGTTTGTATATGAATTGATTCGCTGTTCGTTACCTGTCTTCTAGGTTATTCCAAAAAAAAAAAAAAAAGTTACGATACTAAGGAAAGATATTTTTACTCTACCTCATTGATTCAAGAAGTCATTCATAGTACTCGGGTTGCATATTGTCCAATAATGATTTGTTAGTTGGAAATAGCAGTCTAGTTATTCTCCAATGTGAACTAGTATTATAGTGACCGATACCAACACAGTGAATATCACGGGTTATATTCTTCCATGCAGTACTCCATCCCTTTTAATTCTTTCCAAAGATTACTTTATGCATATTTTATTCCAAAAACTACAATGTTTATATTGTTTTGTTAAAGTCATAGAAAAAATTAGGTGCGGGCAACACACGTCTTGCAATTACCTCCGTTGTTAAAATCAATTAAAGAATTTTCAAATACAGTTAGAGATAAAAATACGTGAAACTATTAAAGAATTAATTAAATCAAATTTATATATAAACATGTTTTCTAAAATCTTTAGCATTCCAACGGTATATCATACATGTATATTACTGCTCTTATGTTAAAAAACAAAAAATTGCATTAAAAAAATATTGTGTTTTGTTTTCTCCTTTAGTTGGGTACCGAATTCATTCAATTTATATATTTACCTGTTTTTCATCAATGGTAACAAAATAATATAGTTATTTTTATAGAATCAACAAAATTAATTGTACTTTATAGAGAGTAAATTTAAAATATCGGCATTTAAGCCCTGTCAGACCATTTTAATCCAAATGTTACCTAAAAGATATTTAAGCCCAATAAATTTTACATCAATATAGTTTAATCAAAATCGTCGGAACCATTTTTGAGAAAATCGAAAAAAGGTGCAAAATGCATGGTATAAAGTGGCTCTTCTGGTAAGCTCTTTTTTGATGAAAAAGGTTTTGTAACGTCTTGGGCGTATATTTATCTTAAATAAGAAATTTCAGTTTCATAGGACTTACTGTTTCCGCCCGGGAGTTACTACACACACACACACAGACCTTTTTGCGGGACTTGGTTATTTTATTATTGGACTCAGGGGACCCTAAAATGTGTATTTCCGTTGAAAACTGGGATTCGAAAATTTTCACGATCGCAATACTTTCCTTTACTATATATAGTAAGTGAAAGTAAAAATTAAATAATTTGGAAAAAATGTTAAAAATACAGATGCGGACTGATTTAATCTATTAAAAAATAGAATGTATTGCCGTAAATGTTAAACCAGCTTTTAATTACATTAAAGATGTAATTATCTATAGACACATTAATGAATTAATTACGAAACTTGTCAATAATATGGCTTAAAAAAACATTTTCATTAAACAACAGTCAACATTTCATTACAAAAACTAAATTAATAACACTTTTAGGACCTATAAAAAGTATTTGACATAATTTTTTAAAAATAAAGGAACCACTTTGCATCCATATATAGTTTTTTCAATGTCATATAATAACTTGCCATTAGCCTCAATATTAAATTACTATTTTCATGTCTAATAAAGTAACGGTGGGGTATACAGAATCGAGCCTCGTTTGCTTAATCGCCGTTAAATTGACCAAACTAAATGCCAGATCCCGTCTAAATGATTAAATTGATTAATGTATCAGTTACCTGATTTAGTAAATTGATTAATTACGGTTGAATAATCAGGTAATAAGTCATGTGGTCGTTTTGTGGTATAGGCACTCAGTAATAAGCAGATCAAGCTCTAACATAATTTTGATAATTTTAACATTAGTGTCGGTATATATTACATTGTATCATTGTTATCATAAAAGTTTAAAATGTTTATAGCTCCATTAAATGGAGTTCTATTATTTTGTACAGCTGATGTGAATGAATCAGGTTTGATACAATTACAGTTGATTTCCAAAAGGTGCTAAAGGACATTTTTTACGAAATTGGCATTTTGACATATTTGTATTCCCATCATTTAGATTTAGCTTAATCTCTTATTTGATTTTATCTAATGAACTCTCAAGTCCTTAAAAAATGTGATTAAGAAATGCAGTTGTTTTCTAAAGGTGCTAATTGTACATTCAATTTCGATCCAAATCATATTAAAACATTTCATTATATAACTTTATTATAGTGTTAGTAATAAAGTAAAAATATAATTTTAGATTTGAATGCAACAAGAGTCAAATAACTTGGTTAAATAATATAATAATGAGAGAGTTTGGCGCTTCCTGTAAAATTTTATAAAATGGAAATAGTACCTTTTTGGAAATCAACGTCTCAATTGTTGATCAGTTAAGGTTAAATCCATTTAGAGTACTATCAAAAAGTATTTCTATTAAGTAAGGTACTCCATTAGGTATATTCATTATAAAAGAGATTTTCTCAAAGGCTTATGTTTATTATATATATTTATTTTTATGTCAACGAAAAAATAAGCTCTGCGCTACAGATCACTAATGCCCTAATTAATTAGTACACCACTTTTTTTTTACACATTTACAATGTTTATGAAGAAAGGTCTTGGGTTCAGTATTGTTTCTTATTTAACGGCTGCTCAATTTACTGGCACCCACTTTTTAGATCTTTAGTGAGCCCCAAGAGGACCTCAACAGAAGTGTCACATCACGTATGAAATGACATAAAAAATGAATACACTACCTGAACAGGGCTGCATCTGAAACCTTAAATTAAATAGCTCAGTGGCCTATCAGCTGCACTACCTCATTACCGATGATTTATAATGTAATACAAATAAAATGTAAATAATAAATTTATTTTATTTTTATTGGGTTGTAAAATACGTTCGTTGTATTTTTTACTGATAATTCTAATAAAAACTTAAGATTTGTGTAAATGTTTTTAATCAAATATATGATTTCATTATTTAATATAAAAATAAATATTTTGGTACAATGATGCTTGCATTTGGTCATCATCCGCAGTTGAAGGACGACTCGAGTGCTTGGCGTCTTCCAAGCCAAAAATTCCGTTTCTCAACGTACTATCCCACTCACGGGCGATGCTTACTCCTGAGACATCATCGTCATACACAATACAGATTTTGTTTAACCTTCTATGCAGTGGATTTTTATTTTCGAAAATAAAAAATTATGAAATGAAAAAATGATTTTTTTCTCTTGCATTTTGAGCAGGCCAAATAGATTTTTACTTTCACTTACTATATATAGTAAGGGGAAGTATTGCGATCGTGAAAATTTTTGAATTCCAGTTTTCAACGGAAATACACGTTTAAGGGTCCCCTGAGTCCAAATAACCAAGTCCCGCAAAATGGTCTGTGTGTGTGTGTGTGTGTGTGTGTCTGTGTGTGTGTGTCTGTGTGTGTGTGTGTGTGTGTGTGGTAACTCCCGGGCGGAAACGGTAAGTCCTATGAAACTGAAATTTCATATTTAAGACAACTATACGCCCGAGACGTGACAAAACTTTTTTCATCAAAATGAACTTACCAGAAGAGGCACTTTATACCATGCATTTTGCACCTTTTTTCGATTTTCTCAAAAACGGTTCCGACGATTTTGATTAAACTCGCTATATCGATGTAAAATGTAATGGGCTTTAATATCATGTAGGTTTTATTTGGATAAAAATGGTTTGACAGGGCTTAAATGCCGATATTTTAAATTTTCTTCCCCTAAAGTACCTTTAATTTTGTAGATTTAATAATAATAACTAGATTATCTTGTTAACCCTGATAAAAACAGGTAAACATATAAATTGAATAAATTCGATACCCAACTAAAGGAGAAAACAGAAACAATATTTTTTTAATGCAATTTTTCGTTTTTGAACATAAGAGCAGTAATTTACATGTATGATATACCGTTGGAAAGCTAAAGATTTTATAAAAAATATCATCTCATACACAAGCTTTTAAAAGTTAATAGAGAGTGATGAAACGAACATAAAACTAACTGATTATTTTAGATAATAATATAATAGATTTTTTAATAAAACACATGTTTCTATATAAATTCAATTTGATTAATTCCTTAATAATTTCACGTATTTTTATCTCTAACTGTATTTGAAAATTATTTCATTGATTTTAAAAATGGAGGTAAGTGAAAGTCGTGTGTTGTCCGCACCAGATTTTTAGAGTATGTAAACCTTATTGAACAAGTAAAGATGACTTTATAAACTCAGAGAGGCATAAATTGAAATATTGAAGAACGCTACGAATTTATTTTACAACCCAATGCGTATTTCGTTATCTTTTTTAACATTTGTCATTTAGTATTTTATTAGAGTTTCTCTTAGTTGTGTCAACTAAGTTTAATCTGGGCTTGTTAGCTAGCATACCTGTAGGTTTTATCGACAGTTATCTTACTCTTTCTGAACTCTGAAACCGTCTAGTAAATTAGAAAAATAAAAATCTAACGCACGCACACACAACATTCATTCACCACCGTTCTTATAATATATTTTAAAACTTTTGTAGATAAAAAGAGGTGAAAGAATTATGAACATTTTTAATAAAAACAAATGTTTCATTAAAAAATCTATATCGTTATTATATATAAAAATCTGGTGCGGGCAACACACGACTTTCACTTACATCAATTTGAAAAATCAATGAAAGAATTTTCAAATAGAGTTAGAGTTAAAAATACGTGAAACTATTAAATAATTAAATAAATTAAATTTCTAAAGAAACATGTGTTTGATTCAAAAATCTATTTATAGTGTAAATAGATAAATTATAAATTATTTCTAATTTATAAATAATATATACTTAATATATATATAATTAGTTGAAATAATTGTACATTTATATTTTAGATAATATCTGAAGATGAGGCAAGTGTAAGCCTCGAAACGTTATAAAGTTTAACATGTGTTAATAAAAGGATACATATGAACAAAATAAGGAAGAGAACGTTTCCAATCGATATGATCAAAAAATCTATTATATTATTATCTAAAATAATCAGTTAGTTTTATGTTCATTTCATCACTCTCTATTAACTTTTAAAAGCTTGTGTATGAGATGATAATTTTTCTAAAATCTTTAGCTTTCCAATGGTATATCATACATGTATATTACTGCTCTTATGTTCAAAAATGAAAAATTGCATTAAAAAAATATTTTTTCTGTTTTCTCCTTTAGTTGGGTATCGAATTTATTCAATTTATATATTTACCAGTTTCTCATCAGCGTTAACAAGATAATCTAGTTATTATAATTGAATCTACAAAATTAAAGGTACTTTAGGGGAAGAAAATTTAAAATATCGGCATTTAAGCACTGTCAGACCATTTTTATCTTAATAAAACCTACATGATATTAAAGCCCAAAAAATTTTACATCGATATAGCGAGTTTAATCAAAATCGTCGGAACCGTTTTTGAGAAAATCGAAAAAAGGTGAAAAATGCATGGTATAAAGTGCCTCTTGTGGTAGGCTCATTTTGATGAAAAAAGATTTGTCACGTCTCGGGCGTATAGTTGTCTTAAATATGAAATTTCAGTTTCATAGGACTTACCGTTTCCGCCCGGGAGTTACCACACACACACAGACACACACACACACACACACACACACACAGACCATTTTGCGGGACTTGGTTATTTGGACTCAGGGGACCCTAAAACGTGTATTTCCGTTGAAAACTGGAATTCGAAAATTTTCACGATCGCAATACTTCCCCTTACTATATATAGTAAGTGAAAGTAAAATGAATTGCCTTTTCCCTTGATCATCGCATTACGCGTGAACGACTTGACCGATTTATCTAATTATTTTTTTATGTTTATATCAGTCAGGAGAAGGATCTTAAGAAAGAAAACTTAAGAAGGATCTTAAGTCATTTTGGTAGATATATATATATATATATATATATATATATATATATATATATATATATATATATATATATATATTATTTATTTTTATTTTTTTTAATTTTATAAGTAACGATAATCTCTATATCATTATATATAAAATTGAAGTCAGGAGAAGAATGAAAGAAAAAAAAGAGAAAAGTCACTTTGGTAGGTAGGTATGTTTTTGTTTTTTATTTTGTAAGGTAACATTAATTTTAAAAAGATAATTTTACTTAGAACAATAGGATTTCTTTTTCTATTAATTTCGCAAGATAACAATAATTTCTATATCTTTATATATAATATTAAAGTAGGGAGAATGATTTGAAATGGGAATTATCATTCTTTTAGATTTTTTTTTTTTTAATTTCTTTACTTTGAAAAATAACAATAATCTCTCTCTCTCTCTCTCTCTCTCTCCCTCCCTCTCTCTCTCTCTCTCTCTCTCTCTATATATATATATATATATATATATATATATATATATATATATATATACTATCGTCTTGTCCTTTGGTCATCGCATCACGCGTGGACGGTTGACCGATTTTGCTAAGACATAGTTCAGACAGGACATCGTCTGTCGGGTCAGTTAATATATTATATAATTGTCAGTATTATATAATCCACTCTTCATCACTCTCCATTACATTTTACAACTTTATGTATAAGATTATATATATATATATATATATTTATATTTAGAAATTATAACTTTCCAACGGTGTATTATAGTCTATATGACCGTTCTTATGTCGAAAAAGCCAAAAATTGCATTAAAAATATAATTCTTAAAATATAATATTCTTTTCTCCGTTAGTTGGATAATAGATTCGTTCAAATCATATATTTACCCTTTTTTGGTTTATTATTTTTCCTTTGTATCGACCAAAAAAATTACCTAGACCAAGATACCTAGA
>JAJSOM010000119.1:0-44311 GCA_023052935.1 Piezodorus guildinii
TATTCTTAGAAATATTAAAATTTAATTTTCTACATGACGTGCGATCGATACCTATTTTTCTACTTTAAGGGTTCGACTTCTAAACCTGGGAAGTTTTCTTTTCTTTTATATAGTTTCACCTGTTTTTAAATGCTTGCAAAAAAAGTAGATATATTTAGTAACAAATTTTTCTGATGGATAACAGTAAAAAACCCAAAATTTGATTTTCCTCCTAGTAGCTGAGAACTGTAGGTTTTATGAACTTGTTTTCTATAGGCGAGATGTAGTATTTGCTCCCATAATACTTATTATATATATTAAGGGGAAGTATTGCGATCGTGAAAATTTTCGAATTCCATTTTTCAACGGAAATACACGTTTTAATGTCTCCTGAATCCAAATAACCAAGTCCCGATGAAAGGTCTGTGTGTCCGTGGTAAGTCCAGCACGAAAACGAATTGGAGTACAAAAATGTAATTTCATATTTGAGATAACTATACGCCTGAGATGATACAGCATCTTTTTCTATAAAATCAGTTGACCGGAAGTGGTACTTTATACCATGCATTTTGCACCTTTTTACGATTTACTCATATACAGCTCTAACGTTTTCGATTAAACTCGCTATATCGATGTAATTTTTTTTTTTTTATTCATATTTTATTGAATTTATAACTGTATTAAAATTAATACAATAAGTGAATAAATGTTGAATTAGAATAGAGGGCATGGTAGGATTGTAAAGAAACTACCCTCGGTAGAACTTCGATGTCTATTTAAGTAAGTAGATCCCGAGGCCATTTTCTTTTCAATCGCCTGGGAGAGTTGTCAGGAATATGTGAGGTTGATAGGTTGCGAACAAGAGGATTTATATGGACTGGGAGTTTGGAATTAAAAGTGGTATATCTGGTACGAGAAAGGTCTGCAACAAATGGGATATTAAGGTCGTTATGGATGATTTTATTTGTGACGAAATAAGAAGAATTTAGGATTTTTCGAAGGATTTTGGATTGTAAGGATTGGATGCGGGAGGAATTAGATGGTTTAGAAGAGCCCTAAAGCTCGATTCCATATGTCTAGATGGGTCTGGTCATTGTAACATAAATACGCTTTTTGTAATAAATTGGAAGTATTGAAAGATTGTCGAGTAAGTGTTGTAGTAATCGGTATCTACGGGCAATTTCTTGTCGTTTTAGTCTCGTGTGAGGATTTCATGTAAGACGTTTGTCAAGATGGAGTCCTAGGTATCGAAATTTGTTCAACAGGTATGAGTGGGGAATTATTAAAGGATACAGTAGGGCAGGAGGTCATCGGTTTGCGATGAAGGGTATGATGTAAAATTTAATGGGCTTTAATATCATGTAGGTATTATTCTGATAAAAATAGTCTGACAGGGCTTAAATGCCGATATTTTAAATTTTCTTCTTCTAAAGTACCTTTAATTTTGTATATTCTATAAAAATAAATATATCATCTTATCACCATTGATAAAGCACAGGTAAATATATAAGTTGAACGAATTCGATATCTAACTAAAGGAGAAAACTGAAAAAAAAATATTTGTTTAATGCAATTGTTTCACTGGATGGAGCTGTCATCGCCGGCCGCTCCAAGTAGTTCTGACACGGAGTGATGAAAAAAACTTTGATGAATTTCGTAGATAATATTATCACATATTATTTAATAAAACACATCATTCCCCGTAGGGGGAAGTGGATTAGCCACTTTTCAGGGGTTTGGACGTCCCTGCGGCCCCAGTCTAACACACACATTCCTCTGACATTGGATACACTTACAGTCTTAGGTTCTCACTCAACCACCTCTACACACTTGAGTCCGTCTCCGCGGGTGGTGCGCTGGCTGTTCCTGGGGTCTCGGGGAAACGGGCTGCAGAGGGTACAGAGTTAAAACGGTGGGCACCGCCGGCTGCTCGGTAGCTGACTGGGCCTGAACCCACTGTTAGCCACAGTGGGAAGCTGCCTAGAGTAACGGGCGAAAATCCGAGGCATACCCACGGAGCCGGGTGGCACCCGGTATTGAGTCCCGCGGGTGCGTTAAGGGGGAACGCCCGAGGCCACTGCAGCTGTCGGTGGAACCGAATTCGCTCCGGGGGCTCGTCTGTGGGCCGCGCGTTGGGACGGACTCTTGAACTCATACACCTTTAACACACCATAGATCTACACATTTATTTATTTTTTTCTAATATGATGAACGTCCCAGATAAAAATACAGCGCTTCAGGTGCACAGCGCGCAAGTAGAGCAGCTCAGCTCAACTCCCTTTACTCAATCCAACATCGAGACCTCCCAAGCTCATTTCGTGGAGAATGTCCCGCCCTATCAACAACCCTCCCTCACAATGGAATCACATAGTAGCGATGCTACACTCGTACCTCTACCATTAACCTCAACTTCATCCCAATCTCCTTCCACTTCTCTTCAACCGCCAAACTCTCACGGGCAAATAGAAAATACAGTCCCGTTTCGCACTAAGTGGTTTCCGTGCTATATGGTGATGACTCTGGCCGAAAATGACCAACGGAAAACGTTTGCCTCATACAGCCCATTTAAAGTGGCAAAAGCTGTCAAATCTTGGAGTCCAGGAACTTCACTGAAATTCCTCAAAAACGGATCAGCAATGTTAAGTGTAAACAATGAAAAAGACCTTGCTAATCTACAACGATTTAAAATCTACGATGGTATAGCAGTAGAAATTCTGCCCCATAAAACTCTAAACCACACTAGAGGTGTCATTCGCGCAAACGAGCTGCTTCATTGCTCCGAGGAGGAACTGATGGAGGAACTTGCTCCAATGGGTGTAGTGGAAGCTCGGCGAATTCACCGAACCATAAATGGCATCAGAACCCCAACAGCCACAGTAATCCTTAAGTTTCTCCGACCAACTGTTCCAGAAAGGATTCAATTGGATTTTCTAACACTACGGGTCCGTCCATATGAACCTAATCCGATTCAGTGCCGGTCTTGTTACCGATTTAGGCATACCAAAGCAACCTGTATGACTGTAGCTTGTGGCGTATGTGCTGAGGAGCACTCCGTTGACACATGTTCAAGTCGACCGAAGTGTGTAAACTGCTTAGGTCCACACCCTGCCTTTAGCAGAAACTGTCCTGTTTACGCCAAAGAGAAGGCCATCGAACAAATTCGAGAGACCGACAAGGTATCCTACAAGAGGGCGGAGCAGATATATAAAAGATTCACTCCCCCTAAGCCTGATGTTTCATTCTCTCAGGCACTGAGAGCAGATCCCAACTCTAATTACGGGACTCCTCCTGAGGTCGCATCCCAAGTGGCTCGTGCTGCTGTTCCACCAGTCTCCGATGCTCCACCTCTGACTGCAAAGATGGGCTCGGCGACACCACCTAATGAGGCTGAATCCCTACTTCCATCGACAGTCCCTGAGCACACATTAACCAAGCAGCTGTCACAACTTGCAGGGCTTATAGACACTATCTCCTGCCGGTTGTTAGCACTGGAGCGGCACATATTACCAGGTGATACAATTCCAATTCAGCCGCCGCTTTCCGCAGGCACTATAACTCCCTCAGCGCAATACTCCCGAGATACCAGTTCATCCGCTGATGTAGTCCATACTCCGTCGTCCTGTGATCTTCACACTATGACCGAACCACCTCCTCGAAACATTTCAACTCGCAACCAGAGTGAAAAATCATCCGCCTCTTCCGCAGGTGGACATAGAAATCCTAAACGTCCAGCATCCCGACTATCGGCTGGTAATGATTTACCCAACTTTGAATCAAATCCTGGATCCTATGCTTCGACGAAGCCGCCTCAGAATAAGCGGCAGACAAAGGTCGAAAAAAAGGCTCCTAGGACAAAAAATCCTTCTAATAAATGACAATATCCTCACGTGAACTACGGTTTCTGCAATGGAATGTAAATGGGATTAAAGTAAGGAAACCTGACCTCGAAATCCTCCTTCGTAATAGCCAAAGTGACGTTGTCTGTATACAGGAGACGCACTTGAAAACCTCAGAAATATTCAAGATAGCTGGGTACAGCGTAATGAGGAAAGATTTTACTACTGGACTGATAGCCTGCGGTGGTGTTTGCATTTTAATAAAAAATGATATTCCTTTCCTCCCGGTCCAAATCAACAGTAATCTCCAGGCAGTTGCCATCAGAATTCTGGCATGCCCATTGGCACTGACAGTCTGCTCCATTTACCTCCCTCCAGGAACTCACGTCACGATACAGCAGCTCGAACAGTTATGCCAACAGCTTCCATCGCCACTTCTTCTTCTAGGGGACTTTAATGCTCATAATCAAGCCTGGGGCAGTAAACTAAATGACATTCGATCTGAAACAATAATACAGATTATGGACACCCTTAGCCTTAACTTGCTTAATAACGGTAACCCCACTTATCAGTGTCCCCGATCTGGAGCCCAATCATGTATAGACTTGAGTCTATGTACTCCTAGCCTTCAGACTACTCTGTCATGGGAAGTACTTAATGACCCTCACGGCAGCGATCATTTCCCCGTATATATTCACACAGCTAGTAGAGTAGCCAACGTGGCGCGCCCAGGGTGCTGGCTGGTGAAGAAGGCTGATTGGTCGCTGTTCCAGGAGTCAGCTAAAATCTCTCAACTTGATGTGAACCTCGACGGGTGTGGAGCTTATAAACAATTCGAGGCTGCATTACTTCGGGCCGCGGAAGTTGCCATCCCTTATCGAGAACCGAGCATGATCTCAATGCAGCCAGTCCCTTGGTGGACTGAGGAGTGCCGCTTGGCGGTACGCAAGAGAAAACAGGCCTTAAGGAAACTGTCTCACAAGCCCTCTCCACTCAACCTGGAAGCCTACAGAAATGCAAGGATTCATGCGCGTTACGTTATAAAAATGCAGAAAAAACGTGCCTGGATAAAATTTCTTGATAACATCAGTTCCAATACCCCTCTAGAACTGTTTTGGAACACGGTTAAGAAACTAAACGGTCGGTTAATACCTGGACCCCCTAAGTTGCTTCAAATCAACCAAGAGGTCGTGTCAGACCCTCAGAGGATAGCTGATGCACTTGGACAGCACTTCTACGATGTATCGGCCTCACAAAATTACCCCCTACACTTCCAGCGGCTCAAGAACGACCGTGAAACAACTCCGTGCAACATATCTATTCCCTCCAGACGCAGCACAAGTACGGCTCTCAACCACCCCTTTTCGGAAGCTGAATTCCAGGTAGCACTAGCCTCGTGCAAAGAAGCATCCCCAGGGCCAGATGGCATTCACGCTAGTATGGTAACCAGCCTCTCAGCTAAGGACAAAATTGCACTCCTTCATATTTTCAATAAGCTCTTTCTAGGAGAGCAATTTCCACTATCATGGAAAGATGCTATCCTGATCCCGATTCACAAGAAAAATAAACCCCCCGATATTGCTTCTAGTTACAGACCCATCTCTTTGACCAGCATTCCATGTAAAATTTACGAAAGGCTAATAGCCAATCGATTGCAGTGGTACCTAGAAACCGAAAATATGCTACCAGCCTGGCAGAGTGGATTCCGTAAAGGACGAAGCACTCAAGACAATCTTGTATTCCTCTCCTCAGAAATACTTACAGCATTTGGAGAGCGCGAACGAGTGTTAGCTGTATTGCTCGATGTTGAAAAAGCCTTCGATCGAGTTTGGAGATGGCTCATCATCTCCTCTCTACAGAAGTGTGGTATTCATGGTCCTATTCTTTCCTTTATTCGGCATTACCTGCGAGACCGGTCGTTCAGAGTGCGTTGCGGAAATACAATGTCATCTCGTTTTGTTCAAGAGAATGGTGTTCCCCAAGGAGGTGTCCTTAGTCCTATTCTATTTTGTTTAGCTTTCAATGGCGTCCTAGGTAATATTCACCCACCAGTCCAGGCACTGCTATTTGCGGATGACCTATTGCTTTGTGTTCGAGGCAAACAAATTACTGAACTCACCAAATCGATGCAGTCTGCGCTCCATACTGTGGAGAACTGGTGTTCAAACAACGGTTTTAAAATTTCCTCAGCCAAATCTACAGCAATCATCTTCGCAAAACGGGCAGCAAACATCTCTCAACCTTTATCTCTTTTAATAGACGGGCAAAGGATAAATGTAGTAGAAAAGGTCAAGTACCTGGGGGTTACGTTTGACAGTCGCCTATCCTGGGGCCCGCACATCCGTGAGGTCAAAGCCTCTTGTATACGAGCACTCAACTTACTTCGGATGGTCACAAACACGGCTTGGGGGGGAGACCGTATGGCTATGCTAAGATTATTTAGAGTGGTTCTACGGAATAGGGTAGAATACGGAGCATGTGCATACGGATCTGCCGATCCAACTCGTCTAAATGCGCTTAGAGTGATCGTTACTACGGGGCTGAGGACAGCCATCGGCGCGTTTCGTTCTAGCCCCATTATCAGTCTCTTCGGCGAAGCCGGGGAGTTGCCATCCCATTATCGCCGACAACAAATGGAGGTTAAATACTTCCTTAAAGTTCTCGCAAACCCTCATCACCCACTAAAACCTCAATTTCTTCTTTCTTTGCGAGAACGGCCGCTGATGCCTACTCTTCCCTCTCGGGTCCACGACGCGATTCTGCCTTTCCGCCAGAGTTTAGAGCAGCTATACCCCATCGGGCCGTCCCCTATACCTCCCTGGTCCGTCCCTTCTATCCATTGTCAACTGTCTCTCACACGACTTCCAAAACTCACGACTCCACCAAAAGTATACCAGCAAGAATTTTTAGAGCTTATCCAAAGGTACCATAATGTTAATGTTTATTACACAGACGGCTCTAGGGGAGAACTAGGCGCTGGAGCTGCAGTTGTGAGTGAGGCCCAAGTTAACATGTTTGCCCTCCCTTCTATATCGAGTAGCTATACCGCCGAAGTAACTGCCATCCTCCAGTCCCTCCTTCTTCGCCAGCAATCTTCCTCTCAAGTAATCATATGCACCGATTCCCTCTCCACTCTCTCCTCTATCCGTAACATATATTCCTCTGACTATCTCATCCAAAGAATTCATACCACACTTGCATCCTTTCCCTCCCGGGTCAACATTGTTTTCTTCTGGGTTCCAGGACATTGTGGGATCTTGGGGAACGATCGGGCTGATTTAGCGGCACGTCACGCGGTTTCCGAGGGTCTTGAACTTCAAGGTGTGAGCCTGCCTGACCTTGTCACTTCAATTCGATCTAGCATATTGGGTTGCTGGCAGCGGGAGTGGGCGGCCCTCGAGAACAATAAGCTTCGCCTTATTCGGCCCCGCGTTGGCCCTTGGGGGTCTTCCTGCCGGCCGTCTCGACGCGAAGAGGTTGTGCTCGCGCGACTTCGTATAGGACACTCTAGGTTGACCCACGGTTATCTCATGGCCCGTGGACATCCGCCTCTCTGTCGATCATGTCAGGTTCCTCTCTCAATACTCCACATCCTCACAGAATGCCGACAATATACCGCTTCACGTATTCTTTTCAACCTCCCCACCGATCTGTCGCTTCTTCTCTCTGATTCCTCTCCTCATATAACTAACATCATTCGCTTCCTAAAGTCAAACCATCTTTACTCTCAGATCTAAACTATACTCTCACTCTACTCCTATAATCATGTAACCTGTGTCTAACGGTGTAAAGGCGAACATGACCCTGGTGGTTGTCGCCTCGAAAAAAAAAAAAAAAAAAAAAAAAAAACACATCATTCTTTAAAAATCGAATGTAAATAATACTTTAACAAGTTATATTCGTTTCTAAATATGTTTTAAATTCTTAAATTGATATTAATAACAGAATTAAGTGAAGGTTGTGTGTTGCGCGCACCAGATTTTTTTATCATTATTATTTTTTTTTTGTAAAAATTAATTTAAATTATTTCTCACTCAACGATATTATATTTCGCTTTATTTATTGAAGGATCGTTGTAAAGGGATTAGGTTACTAAGCTATGCATAATGCTATCAAGTTTTTCTTTGGAAATGCGAAGAGGCGGTCTTTGGGAGAGAAATGAGAAGGCCCTGTTTGAATAAGGAATGAGACCATTTTCCCCAATAAGAAAACTCCATTGAATAACCACTTTTTAATTTTTTTTTTTTATTTCTTTTCTTGCGGCCTCTAATGGGACTGGAGAAGTTCCTTATGCTAGGAGTTGCATTACCCTCTTTTATAAAAATTTTCCATCACATTCAAGGATAAAAATGTGGAAAAATGAAAACTCATTAGGAAGATTCGTTCAACTTTATCCATTATCTATTGTAAACTATGGTACTCTCTTGGAACAAGAAAATGTGAAGAAATATGAATATGGACGACCTTTCTCAGAAACAATATCTCAAAACATCTAATGTCGTTTCGGCGTTGTTTCCCCATTCTCAAGACTTATTTTTTGAAAACAATTTCTCGTATGAGTGTTCATTGGCTGACCCCATGTAAACGAATAGCAGTAAGCTGTAAAGTGAAATAATGAATTATATATATATATATATATATATATATATATATATATATATATATATATATATATATATATATATATAAAATTGTTTTCAAAAAATAAGTCTTGAGAATGGGGAAACAACCCCGAAACGTTGATTAATGATGTAAACAATTATGAAATAAAATAAATAATTAACAAAAGGAAGTTAAGGTGTGCTTATTTAAGTGTGTAATATTTAGAAAAATGATGTCGATTTCAGCGAATCATAAATCATTAAATGATTAAAACTTTAAAGTAATTAGGACGAAGCGGAATCTTTTTTCCTTTTTTTTTAATTTCGAAAATCTTGCTAACCATTTTTTTTCACTATTTAGGTAATATTTTGTGATGGCAAAGGAATGCATAGCACATCCTTATCATGCTGTTAGCTTTCGTTTTAATTTTGTACTTGTAACATTATCAGATTATTATAGATATCTACCCATCTCATTTACTCAACAAAAACTAGAAGTATTAGCCAATAGAAAAAGATACGGAAAAACTGGTAAAAGATCTGGTGCTCTGAACACACGACTTACACTTACCTCCATTGTTAAAATCAATTTAAGAATTTTTAAATACATTTAGAGATGAAAATAAATTGTTCAGAACAGCCTCCTATGTCAAAAGTCACGGGTTCAAATCCGCAGGCGGTCCTAGGATTTTTTAATGGGAGTAAAAAATCCTTAGTTATGCCGTCCTTCGGAGGAAACGTTAAAAGGTGGTCCCGAGCCTGTGCAATGTCAGGTACTCGTTAAAGATCCCTATCCTAATAAATAATCCTGGATAGGCAAAATTTAGGACTCTCGCTGTAGCATCGTCCGATTAGCCACAGTAGCATGAAGGGACGTTAAATGAATAAAATAAATTGTTAAGGCATTAATTAAGTTGAGCTTCTATAGAAACATACGTTTTATTGAATAATCTGTTATATTATTTTATTTATAGAAACCAGTCAGTTTATCGGCTTCCAATCACTCTCCATTACCTTTTACTAGCTTGTGTATAAAATAATATTTCTTCTAGAATCTTTAGCTTTCCAATAGTATATTGTACAAGTATATTAGTGTTATTATGTTTTTAAAAAAATTATTAAAATAATATATGTTTTTCTATATATTTAAATATATATATATATATATATATATTGTTTTTATAAAAATTATAAAATATTTTTGCAGTTTTCTCCTTCTGTTTGAGATCAAATTCGTTCAAATTATATATTTACCATTCTTTTAGCAATGTAAACAAGAGTAATTTTTTTAAATCTACAAAATGAAGTACTTTAGAAAAAAAATAAATACAAGAAAATTTAAAAAATCGGCACATACGCCCTGTCAGACTATTTCAATCAGAATAAAACCTATATTATTTTAATGCCCATTAAATTTTACATCAGTTACTGTCAGAATATTTCATTCGAATGAAACCTACATGATATTAAAGTCCATTAAATTTTACATCGATATACAGCAGTTTTGATGAATAAGTTTCTGTAACATCTTTGTCTTAATTATGACTTTCAGTTTCGCACGACATTCGTTTTTGTGCTACACTCACACACACACAGACCTTTTTGCGCGACTTGGTCATTTGGACTCAGGTGACCCTAAAACGTGTATTTCCGCTAAGAACTGAGATTCGAAAATTTTCACGATCGTATGATATCTATATTTCTTATTCTTATATCGGTTAGTGAAAGTAAAAATATTTTCATGAAAACCTTAGGTTCTTTTTCAATTATGTCCATTTAAAATTATTCAATACTCTTTTCATCAAATTTTAGTTTTCTACATAACCTCTTTTTATTTTATTGGGTTGTGTCACATGAAATGTCCGTTTTCAAGGTAAAGGATTTTTATTAAAAATACGATATGAAAACAAGATAATTTTATTCGAAGTATTTACCTTCTTTTTCTTCACATTTTTTCCCAACGCGACAACAACTTTTTTATCCCCCAACTGAAAAACTCTGAGCTTTGAAGTGAATCAAAATCTGAAATTTTCAAAAAGTTTTCCTTTGACGAAGTTGTCTAAATTCCTGAACATGTGGTAATCTGTTGGAGACAAGTCGGGAGAATATGGTTGGTGTGGAAAAACTTCGTAGCCCAGTTCTTTCAATTTGTTTTGAAACATGGGGTCTTGCTGTCGCTCAGTGAGATCATGCGGTACCCATGTATCGAGCTCTTTTACTTTCCCAATATACTTTAAATGTCTGGAAACGGTAGATGCACTTGCATTTAGTTGTGATGAGAGTACTTCAACTGTTTGGTAGGGGTTTCCTTCTACTGTATGTTTGAGGACATCGTTGTCTATTACGGACGGAGGTCTCCCTCGGGACAAGTTTTCCAAGTCGGTATCCCCAGCTGAAAACTTAGCAAACTAACGGCGAATGGTCCGTTCATTAACACTACCTTCTCCGAACGCCTTGCAAATATTTCTAGCGGCCTCAGCTGCTGAATAGCCGAGTTTAAACTCGTACAAAAATATTACTCGAAAATAGCGTGTTTCCATGTTCATATTCGGAGGTATACTTAAAAGTGGGTAATCGATTGGGGAGCTCATGTTTATAATACACAGGTGGAGGATTAGTAACAGTTTACTTTAAATATGTAATCATTCGGAAGAAAAGTACTGAGACCTGCAAAATCCTATATGTATTTCAGAAACTATAAAAACGGACGTTTCATGTGAAACAACCCAATAATTATCAGTTTATAGTTGAAAAAAACTATTCGATAGCATTGCTAGAATCGATAATGATACCGAATTAGAATCGTGTAAGAAATAGCAATGAGGACTGCGCCGGGAAAAGAAAGAAGAAGAAAAAAAGCAAGTGGTCGAGACTAGACAGTTGTGGAAACCACTAACGGTCCCGCACTGCCGCAGGAGAAAAAAAGCTGACCGAGGGATCTCTTCTCTGTGAGGAGTGAGTAAGCACAGCAATGGCATTGCGATCTAAGTACTATTGTCTGGCGTCTTTATTGTTGCTGTCTGGATGGCGCCTTATAAATAGCGTAACTAGGTTTTTGCTAAAATGCGGGTATATATTTCGCTAAATCTATATGCATTATATTTAAATCTTTAATATAAATATATAGATATATAAATGTTTCAATGAACTAATATCCTAAATGCACTTCCAGGCTGGCACAAAGTTATAATTTTTTTAATAAATAATAATTTTATACTTTGATTTTATTTCCATTTATATGAGGTATATAGTGAGGAAAAGTATTGCGATCGTGAAAATTTTCGAAATCCAGTTTTCAACGGAAATACACGTTTAAGGATCCCCTGAGTCCAAATAATCAAGTCCCACAAAAAGGTTCCGGGCGGAAACGGTAAGTCCTATGAAACTGAAATTTTATATTCTATAAAAATAACTATATTATCTTGTTAACGCTGATGGAAAAACAGGTAAATATATAAATTGAATAAATTCAATACCCAACTAAAGGAGAAACAGAAAAATATTTTTTTTAATGCAATTTTTCGTTTTTGAACATAAGAGCAGTAATATACATGTATGATATACCGTTGGAAAGCTAAAGATTTTAGAAAAAATATTATCTCATACAAAAGCTTTTAAAAGTAAATAGAGAGTGGTCAAATGAACATAAAACTAACTGATTATTTTAGATAATAATATAATAGATTTTATAATAAATACATGTTTCTATAGTTTCACGTATTTTTATCTCTAACTGTATTTGAAAATTCTTTCATTGATTCTAAAAATGGAGATAAGTGAAAGTCGTGTGTTGCCCGCACTAGATTTTTTTACAAATGCTTGCATTGGCCTTATGTTATCATCGTCAAAGTAAATTTAACCTCATCCTTTTTAAAAGAAAAGTCTAAAGCGAGTAAAATCTTTATTAAAAAATAAAGGCAATTTTCCGATATTGGCTGAGGACAAAGGCCTGAAGAGGTGCTCAGCGGAAGAACTTGCAGGCTCAGCAACTACGCTACAGCTTTCTCAATAGCTTTTAGTGTCCTTGCTACCTTGCAGTTGGCACCACTGTGAGCATAGTGTTTGTTAAAGAAAAGAGAAATTCTAAATTTTAAAATGATATGACATTTTTTATTTTAAATTGTCTTCAGGATGCGTCAGCGGTATGCTGTGTACTCATAGTAAGCCAACGAAGTTGAGCAGCTGATCCAAATGAGAATTTCCTCTTCCTCTAGGGCAATGGTTCCCACAAAAAAATATATCCAATCACCCCTTCAGCCAATTTTTAAAAATGTGGCACTCGCAATACATGACTTTCACTTACCTTCGTTGTTATTAGGTTGTTTCACATGAAATGTCCGTTTTTATAGTTCCTGAAATACATACAGAATTTTGCAGGTCTCTGTTGTTTTCTTCCGAATGTTTACATATCTAAAGTAAACAGTTACTAAACCTCTACCTTGGTATTATAAACATTAGCTTCCCAATCAATTACCCACTTTTTATTATACCTCCAAATATGAACATGGAAACACGCGATTTTCCAGTAATATTTTTGTACGAGTTTAAACTCGGTTTTCAGCTGGGGATACCGACTTGGAAAACTTGCCCCGAGGAAGACCTCCGTCCGTAATAGACAACGATGTCCTCAAACATTCAGTAGAAGGAAACCCCTACCAAACAGTTAAAGGACTCTCAGCACAACTAAATGCAAGTGCTTCTACCGTTTCCAGACATTTAAAGTGTATTGGGAAAGTAAAAAAGCTCGATACATCGGTACCTCATGATCTCAACTGAGCGGCAGTAAGACCCCATGTTTCAAAACATATCGTGCAAAAATTGAAAGAATTGGGCTACTAAGTTCTTCCGCACCCACCATATTCTCCCGACTTGTCTCCAACAGATTACCACCTGTTCAGGAATTTAGACAACTAGGTCAAAGGAAAACATTTTGAAAATGATGATCAAGTGAAAAGTGTGCTTTCAGATTTTGTTTCACTTCAAAGCTCTGAGTTTTTCAGTTCGGGGATAAAAAAGTTGGCGACACGTTGGGAAAAATATGTAGAAAAAGAAGGTAAATACTTCGAATAAAATTATCTTGTTTTTCAAATCGTATTTTTAATAAAAATCCTTTACCTCGAAAACGGACATTTCATGTGACACAACCCCATATCTTTAATAAAATGAATATTGCAGAATTTTGTCCCGAAAAAGTGCGTTTGGAACCACTGTGTGCCGTCTGATTAGCCACTGCAGTATAATTCACGTTAAGTGATTAAATATTCCTTCATACTAGACACTCGTTTATAAATAAATAAAATTATAATATAAGATAACAATAATGATATTTGACATAACTTGCCGAAATAGGAATATCCTATAATAGTAATGAAGCTTATTCAAAAGAGGGAGGTATTAGTAAGGTTTCCTATTCTAGGTCAGGACTTAGAAGCCTCCAAAGTTCCTTAAGTCCCGCTAATCGCCGACTTGGGGTAACTTTTCGCACAACTTAAACAGAGTTTAAGCTTCCTTGTTAATTCCTATAACCGAATATAGATGCCGCTAATGTGTGCCTCCTGATCCTGACTAATTAGTTTAGTTATATTCAAAGCTCTCCATGTAATTAATACCCGAGATTTCAGGTGTTACTTGGATACTCTATTGGACTGTTTTAGTGAATATTGTTTCTCTATATTTATTATATGGATTTTTATTCTATATCTTCCTTAAATCCATGAATCTTCGTTTATCGAATCTTTGTAAAATTAAAAAATTTATGCACGGCTCACATACCTCTGTTGTTAAAATCGATTATAAACTTCTGAATAAAGTTAGAGTTAATAAAAAAGTATAAGAATTACATTGAGTTTTGTTGGAAAGATGTGTTTCAGATAAAAGATTTAACAATAGAAATTATTTAAAACAACCACTGAGCTATATCCCCATTCCATTTTACAACATTGTAAAAATTATAACATTTTTTATAAAATCTTTAACTTTCCAATAGTATATTATACACCTACAGTACGATTGTTAGTTTCCACATCCTAACAAATAATAAAACATTCATCACTTGAGTGGTTTGAGTGGTCAAGTGAGCAACTATAGCTCAACGAACCCCAACCCGGAATTTTAAAACAAAAGCGAGGTTATAAAGAAAATTCATAAGAATTATACCCAGAACAACTCCCTAAATCAAAAGTACAATAATGCTATGAAAGATTAACACTAAAACAGATAAAAATTTACTTATACAGACGAAAAGTAGTGATGAACGACGTTTTTAAATTTCACAAAATAAACAAAACATACGTGCGCTTCGCTTGCTCATCCAGCCAGTGATTATCCCACCCACGACTCTTTCTTTCCGCCATAATATGTCTATGCGTACGGTGAATAGTTTGCGAGATATTTCAATTGTTCAACTTGCCCCTATGCTCAACTAGCCCCGCTCTACCATAGGTGTATTCGAAGAGTAGTGTCGAAGTAAAATCGATTTATCCCTAATATATAATTCCAAGTATCACTTTTTTTTTCCATAAAAACTGCCACAAGTTTTCTCTTTATAGCCTTTTAACTTTACTGAATCCTGAGGGGACGTTTTCAAGCATTTCATTAAAGGAGAATACTTCGCAGCCTCCCTCCTTGGTATGTGAGGCCCCTCAGCTAACTGGAGGCCACTAAGGAAAATAGGCTTAGGGAGAAATGACCGTAACATATCGAGTATCGGGATGTGGAATACAAGGAAACTGCCAAGAGTCTACATGGCCTGTTGCCTTTTCTTTCTGTCCTCTGGCGGTTTCTCGGGCAAAGGAAGTAGTAGTGAGGAATAATGCCTGAATTGAAAGCCACTCGTATTTATTTGATCTTCAGCAAATTTTATTTTCTGGTTGCCGAGCAAGAATTTCTTCTTTTGATATTTTATTAATACTAACCTATGTACGACATGGATTATACCTTTTAGGTATTAATTATTGGGTTGTTTAACATGAAATGTCCATTTTTATAGTTTCTGAAATACATAAAGAATTTGCAGGTCTCTGTGGTTTTCTTCCGAATGTTTACATATTTAAAGTAAACAGTTACTAATCCTCTACCTTTGTATTATAAACATTAGCTTCCCAATCAATAACCTACTTTTTAGTATACCTCCAAATATGAACATGGGAAACACGCGATTTTCGAGTAATATTTTTATACGAGTTCAAACTCAGCCATTCAGCAGCTGAGGCCGCTAGAAATATTTGCAAGGTGTTTGGGGAAGGGAGTGTTAATGAACGGACCATTCGCCGTTGGTTTGCTAAGTTTTCAGCTGAGGATACCGACTTGGAAAACTTGCCCCGAGGAAGACTTCCGTCCGTAATAGACAACGATGTCCTCAAACATACAGTAGAAGGAAACCCCTACCAAACAGTTAAAGGGCTCTCAGCACAACTAAATGCAAGTGCATCTACCTTTTTCAGACATTTAACGTGTATTGGGAAAGTAAAAAAGCTCGATACATGGGTACCTCATGATCTCACTGAGCGGCAGCAAGACCCCATGTTTCAAAATATATCGTGCAAAATTGAAAGAACTGGGCTACTAAGTTCTTCCGCACCCACCATATTCTCCCGACTCGTCTCCAACAGATTACCAATTGTTCAGGAATTTAGACAACTTCGTCGAAGGAAAACTTTTTGAAAATTATGATCAAGTGAAAAGTGCGTTTTCAGATTTTGTTTCACTTCAAAGCTCAGAGTTTTTCAGTTCGGGGATAAAAAAGTTGGCGTCACGTTGGGAAAAATATGTAGAAATAGAATGTAAATACTTCGAATAAAATTATTTTATATTCATATCGTATTTTTAATAAAAAACCTTTACCTTGAAAACGGACATTTCATGTGACACAACCCAATATATGGCTCAAAACCTTATATAGTTCTTTTTGTTTTTTATATACTTTATGTTAGTTCAGTTATTTATTCAGAGCATAAATTTGAATCCGATAACAGGAATAGATTGAGGTGGCAAAGGAAGGGTAAAAGAAGACAGGTAATATCCCTTCTGAAGGGCTAATCCTGACAGGCGGATTTTAATTATTGGCCCTTTCAAAGAGATCCTTGAATTGGGAATTTTTATTAAAGTGTCCTGCTCCTCAGTGATCCTTCTTCACCGGGAGGTAATTAGTTAGCTGTCATCTGGACCTTTTTTGTATTCCCTGGGTATTAATTCCCCTCCAAGTCTGCTCTTCGTCTCAGAGTTTCTGAGTAATGGTTCTGTTTTGTCTACATCATAAATTTTTTCAGAAAAAAAAATCAAGCTAAATTACTAACTTTTGATGTTTTATAAAGAATGAGATGGTTTGGGTGTTGTTCAAAAAATATTATGAAAAATTAATTTTTGAATTTTAAAATACATTTAGAGATGAAATAAATAATAAAGAATTAATTATAGAAATATGTGTTTTATTAAAAAATCAATTATATTATTATTTTCGACAATAAATTTGATTTATGGGCTGCAACTCTCCGTTAACTTTTAGAATATTATGTTTAAGATAATATGTTTTCTAAAATCTTTAGCTTTCCAACGGTATATTATACATATATATTACTGTTCTTATGTTCAAAAATAAAAAAATTGCATTAAACAAATATTTTTCCAGTTTTCTCCTTTAGTTGTATATATCAACAACAACAACAATTTTTATTCAGTAAAATTACAATCTGTCCCAATTTGGACATTAATAGTAGTGCTGAAAGATATCATACATACTACATTCATACAATATTTACACGGAATAAAATTACAATAAAATATATACACAATAATGAATCAATACAATAGTCAAGAATTCACTTATACCTATATACACATACACACACTCATACGTACATCACATTGAGTGGAGAATCTAGCCAGTGCTAGAACTCCAATGTATTTACAACAGGTCGCGGGGCCACTGCCGTTTCAACCTTCTAGGTGGGTTGTATGGATGAGTGGAGCTGGATAGGGATTGAGCTAGAGGATTAGGATGATGAAATAGGTTCTGGTGGAATTTGGAAAATTTGGATGGAATTAGGTCTGAAATAAATGGAACATTAAGGTCGTGGTGCAAGGTATAGTTGGAGACATAATAAGGAGCATTTACTATTGTACGGAGGACTTTGGATTGAAAGGATTGAATGCGTTTGATGTTAGTACGTTTAGCTGTCCCCCACAGTTCAAGTCCGTAGGTCCAAATGGGCTTCAGTATTGTCTTGTAGATTAATAATTTGTTGTCAGCTGTAAGTTCAGATTTTCTGTTGAGTAGTCGGTATAACTGTCCGAATCGTCGGTTGAGTTCTTGTCTTTTAAGTCTTGTATGTGGGTTCCAAGTCAATCTTTTGTCTAATAGTAAGCCAAGATAAGTTGTATATATAATTTGTTCAACTAGCATATTTAGCTGTTAATTATCAACGCTAACAAGATAATATAGTTATTTTTCTAGAATCTACAGAATTAAATGTACTTTCAGTAAATAACTAAAGGACAAAAGAGCAAACATATTTTTGAACGAAAATTTCGTGTTCTGAACATAAAACCAGTAATATACATGTATAATATATCGTTGGAAAGCTGAAGATTTTAGAAAAAAATGTTTTCTTTTACAGAAAATTCTAAAACTTAACGTAGAGTGATGAAAAGCCGATGAAACAACCTGATTGTCGGAGATAATAATACAATAGACAGTTCAGTAAAACACATATTTCTATTTTAACTCGATTTAATTATTTCTATGAAACTGAAATTTCATATTTAAGACAAATATAAGGCCGAGACGTTACAAAACCTATTACATCAAAATGAGCTTACCTGAAGAGCCACTTTATACCATGCATTTAGCACTTTTTTTCGATTTTCTCGAAAACAGTTTCGACGATTTTGATTTAACTCGCTTTATCAATGTACAATTTAATAGGCTTTAATATCATTTAGGTTTCGTTTGGATTAAAATGGTCTGACAGAGCTTAAATGCCGATATTTTAAATTTTCTTTCACTAAAGTACCTTTAATTTTGTCGATTCTATAAAAATAACTATATCATCTTGTTACCACTGATGAAAAACATGTAAATATATAAATTGAACGAAATAGATACCCAACTAAATGATAAAACAGAAAACATATTTTTTTAATGCAATTTTTCGTTTTTGAACATAAGAACACTAATATAGATGGATGTATGATATACCGTTGGAAAGCTAAAAAAATTAGAAAAAATATTATTTCATACACAAGCTTTTAAAAATTAATAGAGAGTGATGAAAAGAAGATCAAACTAACTGATTATTTTAGATAATAATATAATAGATTTTTTAATCAAACACATGTATCTATAGAAATTCAATTTAATCAATTCTTTAATAGTTGCACGTATTTACATCTCTAACTGTATTTGAAAATTCTTTTATTGATTTTATAAATGGAGGTAAGTGAAAGTTGTGTGTTGATCGCACCAGATTTTTTTCCTAAATTTTCCCATAACTTTTTAACAATATAATATAGATATAGCAATTTTTGGAATGAAACATAGATATAGTACTAGCTGGAATGTATTAAAAGGGACATTGTACTCTTTAGAAGAATATAACACGCGATAAGTTGGTAGCAGTCATTATAACCTTCCTCATTCAACATTAATGATAACTAACGTCTTTATTAAGTTCATTAATAACGTATAATATATTTCCTCTTTCTCTCTGTGAGAAATATCTTTCTTTACTGGTTAATAACAGTAAGTCTGCCGATTTCTTTCTCTAAGACTACGATATCAGAATGTTTTATGAAAATTTTATATATTTTAAGTTCATTTTTCCATAATGAGGAACGCTAACAGCTGACATCTGTGTCCACAGCTTGATTAATTACGTCCCTCGACGGGATCAAATTATTTTTTTTCCCAATTAAGGAAGCAGCGAAGCCCCACCCAAGCTGCGAGCCGAACACTTTGCTGAATTTCCTCCGTTAGGGTTGACTTACATCCTTAGTCCTCATTAGGTAGGGGATTCTAAGTCATCGCACGCAGGATATGCGTTCATTATGCAAATAGGATATGCTCAATTTTACCGCAAAATAACTAAAATTGGATGAATAATGCAACGATAACCTCACGCGCGTGGAATATGTTATATCGGTCGTAACCAATGGATATTTTGCTACAGTTCCTTCGGTATGTTACGATTACTAACGATTTACGCTTAATAATACAATCAAAACCTTTTGGTTTATTATTTTCAATAATAAATCTTTGTAATCGACCAAAAAAAAAAAAGAAAAAAAAAGTTGATCTGTATATTGAAGTCACAAATAATAATAAACGTAACTCCACAAAAATCGGTTATTATTGAAGATGAACAAAAACCGAAAAGACATATGAGATTAAGACAACGCGGCGAACAAGAGAAGAAGAAAAAATCTTATATGGTCAAGTTACAACTTATAAGAGATGTGACTGTCTGATAACTTGTTTATAATTGATAATGGGGAGAAAATGTAAGGTGTTTTGGAATCAGAAAATTTTGTATAAATGAATATCGAAAGAAAAGAAGAAGATAGGAAATATCAACGCAGTCTAATATGAATGCTTTTGTTTTATTATGTTCAATAATGAATATTTTTAATCACTCAAAAAAAAAAAAAAAAAAATTGAGAGCTTACGTTTTAACATGCTTAGAGCCCGAATAACGAATAAAAAAAATCCGTTTCTCCTAAATGATAAATTAATAAATAATAATAATAGGCTTAGCGAACCCGAAGGTTCGATGCCGATACCACCAAATTCCGCCTACACAGACTCCCCAAGATCAGCCTTAACGCAATCCTCCCATCGTCATCGAGCCCAACAACTTTACTCGCCCATTTGAGTCTCCGCGGTGCAATCAGCTCAATTATATTCACAGGATACAAGTTCCGCAATTCCGCGTTGTGCAATCTTCAAAACTCCCCAGTGGCCTCATCTCTCTTCGGACCAAATATTTTACGCAATACCTTATTTTCGAAAATCTTAAGCCGTTGTTCATCCTTCAAAGTAAGCGGCCACGTTTCACATCCGTAAAGAACCGTTGGAAGAATAATAGTTTTATAAATTCTAACCTTTAAGTTTTTAGATATAAGCCGCGAACTAAGTAACTTAGCAACTGAATAATAACACGCATTTCCCACCTTTAACCGGGACTTTATTTCTTCCTGGATTTCATTTTTTCTAGTTATAATTGAACCTAAATACTTGAATTTCTCTATGTGTTCAAATGTATGCCCCGATATATCAATATCACCAAGATCGCCATCGTTTCTGCTACTAATCATATATTTCGTCTTATCGGTATTTAATTCGAGTCCTATTTCTTTACCGGTTTTTATTAACACACTTGTATTTAGTTGTATGGTTTCCGTGTCTTCACCTAGCAGTACCAGATCATCGGCATAATTAATAAATACCAAATAATTAATAAAATAAATAATCAAATTAATAAATACTAATATACAAACAAGAGATAAAGCGTTTTGAAATTAGAAGTGGTGATATGATTTTTCCCTTTGAATTATTTATTGCTTTTCATATTACTCAATTGCCCATCTAGAGCTTTATAAACAGTCAGACCTCAATATTCTTATTTAGAAATAATAAACCATTACAATTTGTTATAATTATTTATAAGTGTTATTATTTGCAGCGTTTATGAATCAATTTGTCATATTTTCCAATTAAAAATATTTATTCAAAATTATAATTAATTTTACGTATATGGCATTTATTGATAATTAGCTAGAAGATTCTAGGAAACAATATTTATATAGATAAATCGAAAGGATTATAACATCTTATTTAATATAAAGATAGGTAAAATGAAACATTGTTATTGTTGTTAATATCTTATGGCAAATTAGTAATATTCAATATTTTACAAAATCTGTGTTTTTAGTATTTTGTAGTTTGAATTGGGCAAAGAATTAGTCTGAAACGTTGTGTATTCGAAATATAAAAAGTAAAGTTTGAAAGAGAAATTTCCTTTATTATGGATAGTTGTTTTAACTTCAGTTAATCGACAGTAGAATTTTACTTCATTCCTGGTTAAATGACTTTGAGGATATAAAATCTTAATTTCTACTTCATTAAGATAATTGCAACGAATATTTCTATTTAAAAAAAACAACTCTTATACACTGGAAATCGCAGACAGTGCGACCAATAATTAGGCTTTATTGGCTTGATGCGGCCCTGTTTGTCCAGACTCCAGATCTAGAACTCCTGACGAACGACGTCATTAAGGAAGCCATCTGGGTCTTGAGATGGGATATTAAATCCGTTGGTCGCGGTACGACCATCAAGAGTCCTTCATTTGCTTCGTAGTTGGTGACGTTTGTCTTCGTAACTACCAGTCATTAGCTTTATCTCGTAATGTTGATTGTCTAGTCTTCTGCAGTTTGTTTCTTCGATATGATCTTTAAGATCTCATATCCAGAATAAAATTTGGAAAGTTTGGTCCTTTATGACCAGGCAGCATCCCTCCAGTACAGCTAAACCAGTAGATTCAATAGGAGATTTATCAAATTTTATTGATTCAGAGTTACCAGATATTATCTGCTTACCCCTTCTGTTTTCCTATTAAGACGATATGCCAATTAATCTATGATGTTGATGTACGATAATTTTAACAAGGAGAAAAACAAAAAAAATCTTTCGCTCTAGTGAGCTCAAAAAAGCAATTCAAACACTTAAATGAACTGTACAAAAAAAAAAATGAAATAAATCTTTAATGCAACTTACGCTGGGACAAGTTTGAAATGAGGATAATCGGGGTAAAAGTTGTTGAAAGGATATTTCAGGATGAAGGAAATTTTCCTGTTGTTCGTCCTTCTTGAATTCGCATACAGCGGCGGACTACAGTGGTTGAAGAAACGACTTCAAAATTATCATAAAATTCATACTAAAGAGGTACAATTAAAAAAAAAAAAAAAAAAAAAAAAATACATCAGCGGACGCAAATTCAAGATCACACACTGAATGCTCGCGTCTTCCATCCATTCCCATCAATCCAATGCCATTCTGATGCTACCGATAAATCAATAGTTGGCCCAGCGATTGCTATCTCCGGTGACGGTCAAGGCGCAAAATTCAAAATGAAATACACTTGGAATCCAGAATAAAATTAAATATAATCAAAATACCGAACAATTATATTTATAATAAAATGCCTGCCAATTAGGTCAAGTAATATCCTCTACTTACGATCATGACACATAACCAATCCCTTTGGTCCCACATCGTAGCTATTGAAGAATGGTGTCACAATTGGAGAATTAAAATAAATTCTAACAAATCCTATCAAATCACCTTTACCCTTCTTCGCAAATTGATGAATTCCTGCCTCACAGTATCCTATAAAAACATCACTTTTTTTTCTGTGGTACAAAGATACTACCTAAGACCCTTGACAAGATGTCTTATGTCTTACTTGGAATCTTCATACAAGACTGAGAAGACAAGAAACTGCCTAAAACGACTAAACTAACAACTGACAACATTGAGGCTAATTAGAAAACATCATTTTTGAAGTAAAACTTCTTGAGGCGCGTCATAGGTAAAAACTTTGATTTCGTAACCATGGTAACATCACCAACATGCTCTAGACTGGCGCATGCGCTCTGTGTATACCTGTCCATTAAAGATAGGATAATGGTATCAATTTCCGTGACCGTTATCAATACCGGTGTTATATCGGTACAAAAATGTCGACATTTATAATACTTTATTTCAGTATTTAGTTGAATTAAAATAAGTTGCAAATGAAGGAGTAAAGACATGGAGATAAACATTGTCTTAGAACTCACCTATTACTGTATATAAAATATTATTAAAACATTACTTTGCATGAAAATATTTAAACATATTTAACGAAGCGAAACCATGAGAATCTTTCTGTCAATATTTAAACCGTAGTAAAGCGAAATCAAAAAGAATATCTTGATTATATAAGTATAGAAATATGACATTTGAAAATTAAATCCATTTAAATAATAAATATATATATATATATAATTTTGTTTGAAATAAATAGGGTTTTAGGTCATTAAACTATCACTCCTTCTTAATTTTCTTTATTTGGACGTTTCGATCCTCCGTCTATGTTTATACATAGGATCCTTTTCAACACTGCGATTAAACATAATTGGTTACATTTTGTGGTATGTTGGTTACATTTTCCATAAACCATCTATCAATAGCCGGGTACAATATATTATAAAAATATCTTACCAAAGAATTTCATGAGCACCGGCACACCACTCAGACTAACTACAGGGCACTGGGATCTCCAAGCCCTCCCCCCTCCAGCCTTGGCGGCCGAAGCTCAACTTATTAATAAATAAATTTAATAAAATTATTCTAGTAAAAATAAAAAGTCAACAACGCTTAAAAAATATATCACAAAAACAACAATAAAACAAACCAAACTATTATGTAAACCAATAACTATGAAACAATCTAAAATATTTTATATAAATAATGATGATAAAAACTAATAACAATAAACAACTTATATATTAACCATAATAAAACTTTTTTATTTTCGTCTACTTATTCTTCCCAATTTATTAAAAATATTATTGTATACGTTGCTAAGTTTTGTGCAATCATTCCGCGCATTTACAATATGTTCGGTCCTAATGATGTGCACCATTTCAAGAATCACTCTCTATCTTTATTTTTTTTTTATTTATTTATTTTTTTTTCCACATTCCGCTCTGGCTCGGCCTCCACTGGCATACACCAGTGAAGCGCTGAGTGGGAGGCGCTGGGATCTCTTGGATTCCGCTTCTCCCCCCACTTGTGGGGGGAGCAGCCGAGTCTAGGGTTCCTTTGGCTGATTGTATATATTGTATATAGTTAAGTATGCTTGTATGATTTTTATTTATTTCCCAACTTGTATTTATCTCTACTACAGGTTGTTGTTTTGATTTGTTTCTTGTTGCTTTTTTTTTGTATATATTTGAATTTATTTATTTCCGATTTTATGTAAATTGACTTTATCATTATTGGCTGTATATATTGTATGAATGTGTACTACATCTCTATTACTACTGTTCATTATGCAACAAATTGTAATATTTCTCAATAAAAAAAAAAAAAAAAAAAAAAAAAAAAAAAATTTTTCCACAACCAGAACCCTTACATCTTTAAAATCAAAATTGTGGTTATTTTTGATAGCGAGACTCGCTAAGGCCGTTTCTTCTTTTTTGGATTTCACACTGTATTTATGCGCGTAAATTCTTTTATTTAAATATTGCAAGTTTGAATATGATATATAAATATATATATGATAAAGTTTAGATTTGCCCTCTAAACTTCTTCCCTAGCTCATATTATTTCATAGCTACGAAGTATTCGTCTAGGGTGATGTCTAATATCGCCTTTTTTTTTTTAAATTATTTATTCATATTTACAACTGTATTGTACAACACATATAGTAAATGATACAGCATTAAATAAATTCAAAATTAAGTGTACCCACTCTGGGGTGAGATTCTTGAAACTTTCATAAATTATAAGGTTCGGTCCAGGAGCTTTGTTGTTTTTAAAGAGATAAATACAAAGCTGCATCTCTTCCAGCGTTATATTAGCTTCTAGAATTGAGTTGGTGGTAGGAATGAATTCTAAGCTCTGAATGATCTTCTGGCCCTAATGGGCCCTATAGAATCAGGTCCATTCTTCTATGGCTACTGTATTTTCATTGGGTTTGTATGGTTTCGTACATCTCTTTAATATCAAAATACAACTTCCAGTCTAAGAAAGTGATAGTTAACTCCTTCGAAAGATGATCCTGGATCCTCCACCGATCAAGAAAAGAGAAAGACCACCATTTAAAGAGAATCTCTAGTTGGTAAACTATTTGCTTTTTAGCAGCGGGAATCGTGCCCTTCAAGATAGAGCTGTAAGACGCAATAAAGGGTAGAGGTTCGACGAGTGCCCTCAAAGTAAGAAGCACTCGGGGGAGGGTTTTCATTGCAGCCCTAAGTACTGCCCCCCTTCTCCTCTTAAAGGGCTTTTAATTTCAACTAAACTCCTTCCTCTTTAACGTCTTAAAAAAAAAAAAAAAATCATAACGTTTTCTGGAGAAAATCCTAAATGCTGTGCCAAGCTCTCTTTTAATTTTATGCCTTATACTCTCTCAGTTTTTTAATATATTCCCAAAGAGGTTCTTTTTAAAAGTTTTTTTCCTCATTTAACAGTGAAAATGTTTACAGACCATTAATCAATTCAGGTTTTAATTATTCAGAACTTGTTTAGGGATTATAACGCTTTTTAAGGGAATCAAATATCGTTACAGCAGTAGTGCGTCGACAGAGAGGAATAGGGGAAACTCTCACTTCCCACCTTAAAAATTATCACTGAGAATTATTTTTTTTGTGTGTTCAGAAACAGTTCTTTATTCAGTAATATTACAATCAGTCAAATTTAGGACATTTTTAATAGTGATAAAGTACAACATTCCTACTATATTCACACGATATATACAAAAAAAAATCAATAAAAATATGTACAAAAGTCACTCATACCTATATACGATTCTCAAACATACAGCACGTGAGTGGAGAATCTAGCCAATGCTAGAACTCCAATATACATGTTACAAGAGGTCTCGAGCCCACTGCCGTTTCAACCTTCAAGGGGGATGGTAAGGATGTGTGGAGCTGGATAAGGATTGTGTTAGGGGATTAGGGTGATAGATAAGGTTCTGACGGAATTTAGAGAATTTTAATGGTATATGATCTAAAATAAATGGAATATTTAGGTCGCGGTTTAAGGTATGTTTGGTGACATAATAAGGAGCATTTACTATTGTTCGAAGGACTTTGGATTATAAGGATTGAATGCGTTCGAAGTTACAAAATTTGCCTGTCCCCCACAGACTGAGAAATTAAATGGATTTAAAAAAAATTATTGAAATTTGACCTCGTTGTGCAAGATTAAATATAAAAACAATAGTTACTTAATTTTTTAACAAAACAATTTAATCAAAATTAATAAATACAAACAAAAATAATAGGAAAATTAAATAAAAAGGATTTCAAAAATTAAAAGATTAACTAAAGACGATAAAAATAAAACTGATGCGGGTATTTATTATCGATTATGGAGCTACCGAGCACGTCGCCACAGATATTTACAACTGTAATACATAACACAAATAGTTAATAGGGTAAAAGAAAATTGACATGAACCAGACTTGCAGAGAAGCTGCCCATTAGTAGCACTCGGGCAAGCACCAGAAGGTCTCGGGGCCATTTCTTTTTTTTTTTTGTAGCGCGCTAGTCTCTCATGCTAAAAGTTGTGAGTTCGAATCCCAGTCTAGGCGGGGCTTTTATAGGGATGTAATTAAATGGGGATTCACTCACAGACCCGGGTTTGTGAGACCATTCAGCCAAACGGTGGTCACTCGCAAAATTAGGCGTTGGGAGTGATGATCCTACACTACAAAATACATCGAGAAACGTTAGTGTAATCTCCCAGGAGATCACAGCGCGAGACCCAGGGGATACACGGTCTGTCGCGCACTGGAAGAGGAGGAGGGGGAATTCAGAAGGTCGCGCAACGCAGAATTGCCGAGCTTGTACCCTGTGAGTATGATTTATTTGATATCATTGCGGTGACTCGAATTGGCGTGTAAAGTAGTTGGGCTTAGAGAAGGTCAGATTCCAAAAAATTGTTTGTTCGCTAAACTGACTGGTAGGCGTCCGAAAGGTAGGCCGAAGCGTCGATGGGATGATTGTTTTAAGTTTGGTCTTGCGTGCTTGGGCTTGAACGGTGATCGTTGGGAGAATAAATGTATCGGCATTGTATCTCCGGGTTAGGTAGGCCTAATATTATTATTGAAAATCATAAAGAACGTTAAACCGACTTCTCTATAGAGCTTGGGTATAGACAGTCGTTAATAGATGGCCATTGTACAGGTCATCTATCCTAATGATGGCCAATGCAGCTATCGTCATTTGTGCATGATGAAAAATATTATGAAAATTGTCCATTAAGGAAATAATCTGGTGCGGGCAACACACGATTTTCACTTATCTCCATTTTTAAAATCAATGAAAGACTTTTCAAATACGATTAGAGATAAAAATACGTAAAACTATTAAGGAATTAATTAAATTGCATTTCTATAGAAACATGTGTTTTATTAAAAAATCTATAATATTATTATATAAAATAATCAGCTAGTTTTATCTTCTTTTCATCACTCTCTATTGACTTTTAAAAGATTGTGTATGAGATAATATTTTTTCTAAAATCTTTAGCTTTCCAACGGTATATCATACAGGTATATCAGTGCTTTTATGTTCAAAAACAAAAAATTGTACTAAAATTTTTCCAGTTTTCTCCTTTAGTTGTTATTTAAATTCGCACAACTTACATATTTATCTGTTTTTTATCAGTGGTAACAAGGTAATATAGTTAATTTTATAGAATCAACAAAATCAAAGGTACTTTAGAGATATAAAATTTAAAATATTGGAATTTAAGCCCTGTCAGACTATTTTAATCAGAATGAAACCTACATGATATTAAAGCTCATTAAATTTTACATTGATGTAGCGAGTTTAATCAAAATCGTCGGAACCGTTTTTGAGAAAATCGAAAAATGGTGCAAAATGCATGGTATAAAGTGGCTCTTCTGGTTACCTCATTTTGATGAAAAATGTTTTGTAACGTCTCGGGCGTATATTTGTCTTGTAAATTTTATTTTCATAGGACTTATTGTTTCCGCCCGGGAGTTACCACACACACACACACACACAGACCTTTTTGCGAGACTTGGTTATTTGGACTCAGGGGACCCTAATATGTGCATTTCCGTTGAAAACTGGAATTCTAAAATTTTGATGATCGCAATACTTTCTTTCCCTTACTATATATAGTAAGTGAAAGTAAAAACAGTATGCTGTGTAATTAGCAACCCAACTAAGTTGGGCAGCATCGCTTGTTCTTGTTCAATAAAGTTTATCTCTCTCTAATTTTAACGTTGAATTACAGCCTAATTACTAAATTATATTTTTTTTTTATTTTCCTCTTATTAATATATCTTTTTTTTTTCTGTATTGCCCTTCTAAAACAACATTAGTTCACTACTTCTTTATGCTTATGATAGTTATTTGTTTCCCTGTTGTCGTTTTTTGCCATTAAAAAAATACCAAACAACGGAACTGTCTTTTAAGGAAGTGATTATATATACTCTTGCGACTGGATTTCTTTTACGTCTAGGTGTGACTAGTGAGTGAGCGCCGCCTTTGACATTTATAGATCTTGTAGAGAGAAAAAAGTGTGAGATGGGAATACTTTTTTTTTTAAGTAATACTTCTTCTTTCGCATCGCTTTTTTTTTTTTTTTTATTGCGTGCCTGACTGCCACTCTTCCCTATTCCCAAGCTAGGATAATTTTATCTTTCAAGCTCAAATATACTATTCCTCAATGGTGTAGAGTATGACAAAAGAGCAAATATCCCAAAAAAACTACGTAATATACAAACTAAATACATACATGAAAATTATCAATAACTACCTCCGATACTCGAAAATTTCGTCAATCCTAGCCTATCTTCTATTGGGTTGTTTCACATGAAATGTCCGTTTTTATAGTTTCTGAAATACATAAAGGATTTTGCAGATCTCTGTTGTTTTTTCCCGAATGTTTACATATTTAAAGTAAACAGTTACTAATCCTTTACCTTTGTATCATAAACATTAGCTTTCCAATCGATTACCCACTTTTTAGTATACCTCCAAATATGAACATGAAAACAGGCGATTTTCGAGTAATATTTTGGTACGAGTTTAAACTCGGCCATTCAGCAGCTGAGACCGCTAGAAATATTTGCAAGGCGTTTGGGGAAGGGAGTGTTAATGAACGGACCATTCGCAGTGGGTTTGCTAAGTTTTCAGCTAGAGATACCGACTTGGAAAACTTGCCCCGAGGAAGACCTCCGTCCGTAATAGACAACGATGTCCTCAAACACACAGTAGAAGGAAACCCCTACCAAACAGTTAAAGGACTCTCAGCACAACTGAATGCAAGTGCATCTACCGTTTCCGGACATTTAAAGTGTATTGGGAAAGTAAAAAAGCTCGATAGCACTGGCTGGATTCTCCGCTGAATGTGATGTATGTATGAATGTGTGTATGTGTATATAGGTATGAGTGTTTTCTTGACTTTATTGTATTGATTCATTATTGTATATATATTTTATTGTAATTATATGCCATGTAAATATTGTATGAATGTAGTATGTATGGTATCGTTCACCACTACTATTGATGTCTAAATTGGGACAGATTGTAATTTTACTCAATAAAAAATTGTTGTTGATTAAAAAAAAAAAAAAAAAAAAAATGATGTGTCTATGTCGTGCGAGAACCCTTTCTGTGAAAGGTGAGTGTTACAGTAACATATTGTGTTTATTTTATAGGGATATTGTTTACGTAAAATGGAGTACGATTGCCGTATCGGAGCATGAATGTGACGTGTTGTGATATATCACCGTTGAATTTGATTTTCTAGTTTTGATTGTGTTGTTCTATAGCTCTGTGGCTTCGTATAGAAACTAAAATATGACTATTGATTTTCAAAATAAATATGAAAACGCAGAAGATTTATGGGATATGTCATTGTCTTGTCCGTTAAGTTTACTGTGAAAACGAGAATAGAGAGTTCGTATATTTTGGTCAACTGTCGGTTGTATTTATAAGTCTGTATTTGTTGTTTACATACCAATTATCTGTTGTTATGAGTATTAATTTTTTTTTATTGAAATGGTTGCAGTTTTTATATGTGAGTCTTTTTTGCTGAGCCATAAATCTGTAAATCTTAAGTCCATATAAATTTTTTTTTTAATCTATTATTTATTTATTTACAACTTTATTGATTAATACATCTAGTAAATTAGCTGTAAGATAAAACACATGAAGAGAAACTGCCCATTGGCAGCACTCCAATAGGTCATCTAAACTAGAAGGTCTCGAGGCCATCTTCTTTTTAGACGCCTCGGAGGATTGTAAGGAATGGAAGAGGAAGCTAAAATTGAAACTAGTGGGTTAAAGTGGGATCGGAGTTTGTCACGGAATGAATTAATACCTGGTTCGGGCCAAATCAGCTATATAGAGAATATTAAGGTCTTTATGGATGAGCTTATTCGTGACGAAGTAAGGAGCGTTGAGGATTTTTCGAAGGATTTTGGATTGTAAGGATTGAAGACGGGAAGAATTTGATGGTTTAGTGAAGCCCCAAAGGTTAAACCCTGTAAGTCCAGATAGGTCTTATGATGGTCGTGTAGATGAGCAATTTGTAGTTAAGTGGAAGGTTAGAGCATCTGTCTAGTAAGTGTTGAAGTAACCGAAAGCGGCGAGCAGTTTCTTGTCGTTTCAGTCTCATGTGGGGATTCCATGTTAGGCGTTTGTCAAGTAGAAGTCCTAGGTAGCGGGTCTGTTCAACTGGAACAAGCGGAATATTATTAAAGGATACTGTAGGGCAGGATGTCATAGGTTTAGGACGAAGGGTAAAGGTTATTTGGTGGGATTTGTTAGAATTTATTTAAATTCGCCAATTCTGACACCATACCTCAAGGTCTCTGATGTGGGATTGGAGAGTTTGAGAAGCAACCGTTGGATAGTTGTTGACTGATAACACACATGTGTCATCCGCATACGTAGAAAGGAAGGTGTTAGGATGGGTTGGGATATCAGCTGTATAAACTGTGTAAAGAATTGGTCCAAGGATACTGCCTTGAGGAACACTAGCAGACTGAGTAAAAATGGACGAATAGGAACTATCGTTATTTATTTTAAAGGATCTGTCAGAGAGGTAAGACTGGATAATAAGGAGGTAAGTAGGTGGGAGGAATTTACGAAGTTTGTACAGCAGTCCTGGGTGCCCATATGGATTTAAGTAGGTATTTGTATTCAGTTTCTGTCTAATTTTTAATTTTTAATAATGAAATTCGTAATTAAGTCAAACCCTGGAGCTTTATTGTTCGGCAAGCTCTTGATAATATCACGAACTTCGTACGGATGAATTGCTTTTGAAAGTAATGCCATTGGTAAGGGCACGTTAAGGTGAGGTTGAACAAGAGTTGTACATAGTTTGTCATTAATATCATCATGAGTTTTAAAAATCCCACTGAGATGGTTAGCAAACAATTGAGCTTTTTGTGCGTCTGATTTTGCCCATGAACCATCAGGATATCGAAGCGGATGAGAAACTTCTTGATGTTGAAGTATCCGTTTAGTCCAATTCCATAATGGTTTCTCACCAGTCGATGAACGTTTCAAGAAGTTATTAAAGTTTTCAGTTTTTGAACGTCTTATTTTCTCCTTAAGCTGACGTGTTATTTTATTAAAATTATGTCTGTCCGATGGGTAACGAGTCTGTTGCCATAATTTTCTAGCTTTTCTTTTCAGGATAAAAACTTAAAGGTTAGAATTTATAAAACTATTATTCTTCCAACGGTTCTTTACGGATGTGAAACGTGGCCGCTTACTTTGAAGGATGAACAACGGCTTAAGGTTTCCGAAAATAAGGTATTGCGTAAAATATTTGGTCCGAAGAGAGATGAGGCCACTGGGGAGTTTAGAAGGTTGCACAACGCGGAATTGCGGCACTTGTATCATGTGAATATAATTGAGCTGATTGCATCGCGGAGACTCAAATGGGCGGGTAAAGTTGTTGGGCTCGATGACGAGCGGATTCCGAGAAAGTTGGTATTTTTTGCTGATCCGACTGGTAGGCGTCCGAAAGGTAGGTCGAAGCGTAGATGGGAGGATTGCGTTAAGGCTGATCTCGGGGGCTTGGGCTTGAATGGTGAACATTGGACGAGTCTGTGTAGGCGGAATTTGGTGGTATCGGCATCGAACCTTCGGGTTCGCTAAGCCTATTATTATTATTCTTTTCAGGATAACAAGGTGACGAACATCTGGAGGGAGATAATTTTGTTGGTGTCTGTCTGTCGTTTTATTGGGCAGATTAGATAAGTTTGTTAAACGCAAAAAATAAATACAGAAGATTTTGAAGCCTGCTTAGCTCCGTGAAATAAACCCGGAAATCAATAATTTTTTTTTTTTTATTAAGTTAACAACTGAAATATTTGTTTTATTTATCAAAGCAAGAACAAGAGTTAAAAAGTTGATGGGTCGTCTAATACATTTAAAAATTACAACAAAGAAAAAAAAAAAAAAAGGCAGATGAAATATCTCGGAAAATTAAAAATCCTCAAGGAAAATAAAAGATTTGTTGAAAACAACTGGAAAACGGGCTAGCTTTAATCACGAGCAATTTTCTTCGGCAATTAAAATGTTTCTCAAAGAAAAGGCAGTTGTGATTATCTCATTAGTCCAAGATTTCTTCTTCATCTTCAATCAGCGTAGGCGGGATTTCTAATCCACCTCTTTTTCTTTTGCTTGTTTAGGTCAAATTTTTTCGTTGGTCTGGTCAGACTTTTTTTTGTTTAATTATGCGGTATTTCTTTTCTGTTCATTATTCCCGCTGATTAATAGTACTGGATCTTCGGGCAAAGAGTGGATTAAAAACAAAAATCAACAATGTTTTCCTTCAAGAAAGATATTTCTCTGTCAGACCTAGCGTTGAATTTTTTTTTTCAACAACAATTTTTATTGAGTAAAATTACAATCTGTCCCAATTTGGACATTAATAGTAGTGCTGAAAGATATCATACATACTACATTCATACAATATTTACACGGCATAAAATTACAATAAAATATATACACAATAATGAATCAATACAATAGTCAAGAATTCACTTATACCTATATACACATACACACACTCATACGTACATCACATTGAGTGGAGAATCTAGCCAGTGCTAGAACTCCAATATATTTACAACAGGTCGCGGGGCCACTGCCGTTTCAACCTTCTAGGTGGGTTGTATGGATGAGTGGAGCTGTATAGGGATTGAGCTAGAGGATTAGGATGATGAAATAGGATCTGGTGGAATTTGGCAAATTTGGATGGAATTAGGTCTGAAATAAATGGAACATTAAGGTCGTGGTGCAAGGTATAGTTGGAGACATAATAAGGAGCATTTACTATTGTACGGAGGACTTTGGATTGAAAGGATTGAATGCGTTTGATGTTAGTACGTTTAGCTGTCCCCCACAGTTCAAGTCCGTAGGTCCAAATGGGCTTCAGTATTGTCTTGTAGATTAATAATTTGTTGTCAACTGTAAGTTCAGATTTTCTGTTGAGTAGTCGGTATAACTGTCCGAATCGTCGGTTGAGTTCTTGTCTTTTAAGTCTTGTATGTGGGTTCCAAGTCAATCGTATGTCTAACAGTAAGCCAAGATACCGGACTGTATCTGAGAGAGGAATTGGTAATGAGTTGAAATAAACTGGCGGACAGGAGTTTCGTCGAAGAGTGAAGGTTACGTGTTTACATTTGGCTTCGTTTACCTTTACACGCCAGTTATTACACCAGTGTTCGATAAGGAAAAGGTGTCTCTGAAGGTTTAAGGATGCAGTTTCAGGATTGGAACTGGATGATAGGATGGCGGTATCGTCTGCAAAAGTTGCCAGAAAGGTATCAGGATGTGTAGGAATATCAGCAGTGTAAAGGATGTAGAGGACGGGTCCCAAGACGCTGCCTTGAGGAACACCGGCCTCAACGGGATAAAGGTTAGAAAATTCTACACCACAGCGAACTCGGAAGGAACGGTTTGAGAGATAGGATCTGAGAATTAGGTATAGAGACTGGGGTAAATGGGTTTTCAGCTTGAAGAGTAATCCAGTGTGCCATACCCGGTCAAAAGCTTGCGCAATGTCCAGGTACGCACCAGAACAATACTCTTTGCATTCAAGAGCTGAGGATATGGTCTACAGCTCGGAGCCCCTGTTGAACTGTGGAATGCTGAGGACGGAATCCAAACTGATGGGAAGGAAGATTTTGAGATTCTAATAAGGGTAGGATACGTTTAAGAAGAAGCCTTTCGAAGATTTTTGAGAGGATGGGGAGTAGACTAATAGGCCTGTAGGATGAAGTGTTGTTGGAAGGTTTGCCTGGTTTTAGAAAAAGAATGATAGTGGAATGTTTCCATAACAGAGGAAAATAGGTGGTGCGTAGGATGCAGTTGTAAATATAAGTAAGGAATATAATAGCAGCGTTGAATTTTATTATCCTTTATTTCACTTGCTGGGATAACTCAAGAATCGATACTAATCCCATTATTGTACATTGTATACTAACCCGCTATGCCACTGAGTAAAGATAACTTGGTATTTTTAGAATTCTTATGATCATAAATAGACCTGACATCAGCTATACTAAAGTTTAGCACTGTGCCTTAAAACCGACTTCTGTTAAACATTCGAATTCAAATGATTTTAAAAAAGATAAATTCCACAAATTTTTATAGAAGATAACATTTTTTAATATATATATAAAATTTTCTAAAGAAATAAAGTGAGTCACAGTGAAAATGATGCCAAGGGGTTCTAATTAATTGATAACGATTTTGATTAATAAATCTCATTATATCTTGAAAATGGGAAAACAGCCCCGAAACGTTGACAGATAAGAAAGCTTATGAAATAAAGTAATTAAGTGACAAAAGGAAGTCTATGTGTGCTCTTTAAGTGTTTATAAAAAATCATTTGCATCATTTTCACAGTGACTCACTGTATGTTGGCACAGGTCTCCTTTAGTTGGTAATCAAATTCGTTCAACTGGCAAATTTACCATTTTTTTTTTATCTATCCTAACAAGATGACATGTTTATTGTTTTCGAATTTATAAAATTAAAGCTACTTTAGAGGTAGACAATTCAGAATATCGGCATTGAATTCTCGTCAGACGATTTAAATAAAAAATATACCAACATGATATCTATGAACATGGAATTTTCCATGGAAATAGCAAGTTTATTTAAAAATTTTAGATCTGTTTTTGAGATAAGAAATGACACTCCTTAAGGATGGTCCTGAAGAGAGTCCTAGGACGACGGTTACGCGAGGTTAGGACGACGATCCCTGGAATAGCCCCTGGCCCTGGAATAGACGAGGTTCATTGCCGTCTAAATCGGGAGCACCTCCCCTCAGAGCTGCATCCTCTCAAGTCTATGTCACTACCAATTTAAATCCTAACCTTTGTCTCTCCACCTCGACCAAAGGACTGACGTTTGAGTGTTTCGATCTTTACATTCCACTAGGGAGTGTGACAAAGAATAAGATAATCCACTGATAATGAACAATTTAGGATTTTATTTTTTGGAGAAATGTAAAACATAATCACTCTTAGACGAAAATCCTGTCCGCTAGTCTATTTAAACTCATTACCAATCCCTCTCTCAGATAAAGTCCGGTATCTTGGTTTACTATTAGAGAAGAGATTGACATGGAACCCACATACAAGACTTAATAGAGAAAAACTCAACCAACGATTCGGACATTTATACCGACTACTTAACCGAAAATCTGAGCTTACAGTTGACAACAAATTTTTAATCTACAAGACAATACTCAAGCCTATCTGTACCTCTGGACTTATTGAATGAAACATTTAAACTTTTAAACTTTTTTTTTTTTTTTTTTTTTTTAGACTATACGGGGGTTCTCTCGGGCCAGGGAGTGAGGTCGGGGGATATACGCCGAGATAAAATCCCCTAATCTTGGTTTTTACTTTTCCGTTATCTGTTGCTAGGCAACGCGTGCTCACAGTAACGCGCGCTAACACGCTCGGCCACACCTGTTTGTGTGTCCGTGTGTGGTAACTCCCGGACGGAAACGGTAAGTCCTATAAAACTGAAATTTCATATTTAAGAGAAATATACGCCCGAAACGTTACAAAACCTTTTTTATCAAAATGAGCTTACAAGAAGAGTCACTTTATACGATGCATTTTGTACCTTTTTTCGATTTTCTCGAAAACGGTTCCCACGATTTTGATTAAACTCGCTATATCGATGTAAAGTTTAATAGGCTTAAACGTCATGTGGGTTTCATTCTGATTAAAATGGTTTGACAGGACTTAAATGCCGATATTTTAAATTTTCTTCCCCTAAAGTACCTTTAATTTTAAAGATTCTATAAAAACTATATTATCTTGTTAACACTGATGAAAAACAATTAAATATAGCAATTGAACGAATTTGATACTCAAGTAAAAGATAAAACATAAAAAATATTTTTTTAACACAATTTTTCATTTTTGAATACAAGAACAGTAATATACATGTATGATATACCGTTGGAAAGCTAAAGATTTTAGAAAAAAATATTATCTTATACTCAAGCTTTTAAAAGTTAATAGAGAGTGATGAAAAGAAGATAGAACTAACTGATTATTTTAGACAAAAATATGATAGATTTTTCAATAAAACACATGTTTCTATAGAAATTTAATTTAATCAATTCTCTAATAGTTTCACTAATTTTTATCTCTAACTGTATTTGAAAATTCACCAATTGATTTTAAGCGGAGGTAAGTGGAAGTGGTGTGTTGAGCGCACCAGATTTTTTTTAGTTATAGATAGAAGAGTCTACGGTTAGTCTATAGAAACTTTTTGCGTGGTGTGATCGTTTAATACTGGGATCAGTATATCAGCAAAGGGATCTTTAACGAGTAGCTGTCATCGCTCAGTCTATCGTTTTATGTTTCCTTCGAAAGACGGCATAACGATCGTTACTTTGTTTTTTAGCTACCTCAGACCTTATTTAATTCCAACTGGCAAATTTAAAAATTTTAATTTCGATCTCACTTTTCCTTTTTAGCCTAATGTGCGTCGGTTATGAAAGAGGATAGGTTTAGGATAGAAACGGAAAATCGCTGCCTACTCGCGCCGTAACTCTTGCCATTAAATATCCCACTGCTCCCTCAGCAAATCGTTTCCAATTCAAACAAGGCCTGAGACATCACAAATACCGGCAGGCCTATAATAAGAGACCCTCCTATACTTCTTAAAAGGGAATAACTAGATGATTAAGTTTGTACGCTCCAATTAGCCAAGAGACCCTTTGCAGTGACCCAGTGGGAACTGGAGGAAGGTGAGATAGTTGAATAAGGCAGTGTTCTTGTGGTCTCAGGGGGCTCGGCCCCGCTGGCTAGTGGCCTGAGGGGGGCCCCAATTTCTACCGGGCCTCGGGTCTTCAATGTTTCAAAAACCATTTCATCGCTGATGCAGGGCTAAATATCTCTCCTGGGCCCGTGCCTCGCTATTGAAAAGGGGTTGTGTTTTATTTAAACGGTATCTAGATGCCACGTGGGCGTACGGAGAGGGGTCAGGAAATGTTCGCGCTCCTCCATGGGAAATAATATACATAGAGATATAAAGAAATAAAACATGGTATCATGAAAACGTGTTAGGTTAAAGAATTTGTTTACTCCCCAAAAAAATTAACTACTTAATTTTCATATCGATATGTACAAATGGGTTTGATAAAGTTTATTTGTGTATTTTCTTCTAATGGCAGATCCTGGGTTTGATACCCGGTTATGACATAATATTATTTATTCTGACGAGGAGCAACTCTAGGGTATGAAGACACTCCCAGGGCAGACCCGGCCTCTATAAAGTGGGTAAAAAACCTGGTGGCCGTGTGTGATCAAGGCTTAATCACCTGATTGCAAGCCCGTTGGCCTAGAAACAGTATGTACTGAGCCCATATGTTCATATGTAAGTGGTCATAGAAATTCTATCACCTATGCTTCAATTTTTTATGACACTGAATTTAATCCAATAAAATATTATTGTTTTTTCTTAATTATTTATACCAAAGGTAAAAAAAAATAAGGGAAATAAAAAATAAAATAAACGTTTCTTAGTTCTTGGTTAGTATTTTTAAGGACTACCTGAATAAAATCTATAACTATGTCGAACTTTGTGTAGTGAGAATGGTTGACTGTGTAAGTGGTAAAAGTTAATTCAGGGTGCACTCAAAAGTACACACAATTAAGATACAAACTTAATAAACTGGTCCTGACGTTTCGGCCAAAGTTATAGGCCTTCTTCAGGGCGTTTGAAGGAGAGCAGAGCGTTAGAAGAATCAAGCAATAATCAATTATCAATAATTAAGGATTATTGCTTCATTGTTCTGACGCTCTCCATCAATCGCACTGAAGAAGGCCTATAACCTAGGCCAAAACGTCGGCACCGTATAATATCGTGTCTCCTGAAGAAAATGTATAAGAGCCTGTTTATACTGGAGGCGTTTTTTTTTTTTTTTTGGGGGGGGGGTGAGGGCGTAAGCTGTAGTGACTCCTCAGAATGAGCTTGAAGTTTAGCGATTCTAGGATATTCTGCTACCGCATTAACCGTCCAAAACGCCTCTAGTATAACTAGGCCCTCAAATGTTTATTACAAACACCTTAACCTCAATTGTGGGGTTTTAATGATTAAAGCTTTTAATGATATTTCATTCTGCCGTGATAAGCTGAATGTGGAATAAATATCGTATATAATAATTTTTGGCAATTATACAAATGGCAATTATCCATTAAACATAAAAAAATTATTATAGAAATAGAAATAGAATAGAAAAAAAAAACTTTATTCTGGTACAATGTCCCTTAAGAATAACAATTATGAACTAAATAATAAATTATAACTGGCCAAAAACAATATATAAATACAATTAAATAACACAAGAATGAAAAAAAAAATAAATAATAATAATAATAAAAAAAAATAAAGGTTCATAGTGTTGTCTCTATTTACAAATTCTAGAAATAAATATTATTGCTCAATGAATAAAAAAAAAAAAAAAAAAAAAAAAAAAAAAAAAAAAAAAGAAATAAATAAATAAGAATAAACATAAAATGTAACTTTTACATCTCATCAAAGTAAAATTCACCTTACATAAGTTGGCATGATAAAAATTAGCTTACATCTGACTGAAGAGAAAGGAAATATTGAAAGAGGAGGGATTTAAACGATGAGAGGGATGAAGCATGACGGATGTTTGAAGGGTGAGTATTCTATAAGGAAGAGGACCAGGCTAAAAAGAAGCAGTCATATTTTTTGGTTCTATGGAAAGGAGTGTGGAGGTCGGACGGACGGGATCTTGTTTACTGGTGATGGGTTGAGGATTTAAATGCCAGAAGGCTGTAAACATAAAATGGATGGTGGGAGTTTATGATTTGATAAAGGAATGATCCAAGGAAATATTGTCTTCGAAAGTTTGGGGTTAACCACTTTAACTCGTCGTAGAGGTGGGATACGTGCGACCGTCTCGAGGTACCGAACACAAATCTTAAGAAGCAATTCATAATCCTCAATCTGCCCTCGAGTACCTTCGAGATGCCGCCATATGCCACACAACCATAGTCAAAGTGGGGGAAAATGAGTGATGAATCTAGGAGTTTACGGGTAGATTGTGGTAGGAGGTGGCGGGATCGGTGGGATAATTTCAAGGTACAAATCGATCGACAGGAAATTTGGGCAATTTGGGGTTTCCAGGATAGGTTTTGGTCGATGATAATGCCAAGATTTTTAACAGTGGAACTAAAAACAATAGGATGGTCATTATTATATAGAGGCGTTTGTACACAGTTGATTATATAAATACAATTTTTTTATTTCAGGAAAAACCTTAAATCCTGCATTTTTTTCCGGACATACCAATAATAAATCCTAGGGTGATGATTTGTAGCGTTTTTTCTGTTGTAGCATTTCCTTATTTATAGGTTGTATTAATCAGAAATTTAATGTCGCGTTGCGAAACGTTTCGTGAAGGATTAGTAAGGACACCCGGGTAGCTGTCAGGAAGGATATCCAACCATTTGCTCCTTGATCGATGGCCTTCCAAGACAGCCCTGATAAGGAGGGCTACGGCTCCCCCTCAGGATAAATAAATCAGGGGACAGCTAGCAACCCCTGTCATCCTTTGGAGGGCCCGAAGATGGAAGGAGGGTTCTGATTGGCCCATGTTCATGGAAGGAGGGTCCTGATTGGCCCTGCCTCTTGACCTCAAGGGAGGCTCTGAGTGGCTTTGAGGTCGGATTTCAGATCTCTCTTGACCTTCTTAAGGGCTTACTGGATAAAAGCATAGCTACACTGCGGATTACAAAAAATAAAAATAAAATATTTGGACACAGAAAAGATTTTATTATTCAAAAAGCAAAGAAATGTACACAAAAAATAATTGTACCAGATGAAAAAAAAGTATAAGAAAGTATTTTCAACTATAACAGTCAAAAAAATAATCTGCTTCGGGAACACAATATTTTACTTTTCTCCCTTCTAAAAATAAGTTTTAGAACTTTTAAGATTAAATAGTCGACCGTCTGATAAATATGAAGAATAAGATGATTCGGTTTGCAGTAAAAAAATAATGAGAAATAGTGAAAAACTATTTTATCAGACTGTCATTCAGCTTTCTTACTTCTATGGAGTAGCCCTGATGACGACCCGCAATTTAGGTCGAAACGTTTTTTAATAAATGGGTTTTTTCTTCACGTTTTTCACCGCCACCATATCATTATCAATTGTCATACATTTTGTTTCGATAGAAACATTTATTTTAGATTAAATAATGTAACAACAAAAATTAGTATGTATAACAATGATTTTTTTTTCTTTGAAATTTAAAATTAAAATGAAACGAGGAAAATATATTTAAGTACCTATAAAACTACTTAAGTACTCGTCAAAAATTCGAATTAAACCTTACTTTTTTTTTTTTTAATAGATTTATTGCTATTTACAACTGTATAATGATATACATCTAGTAAATGAGATACAAGATACAAATGTCATGGATTCACATGTGGGGATACTACCCATTGGCAGCTCTCCAAAGACTATGTTAAACTAGAAGGTCTCGTGGCCATCTTCTTTTCAGGCGCCTCGGAGGATTATCAGGAATTGTAGAGGAAGCAAGGATTGAAACAAGTGGATTAGAGTGGGAATGGAATTTGTCATGGAAGGAGTGGTACCTGGTTCGCGCCAAGTCAGCAACATAGGGAACGTCAAGGTCTTTATGGATGAGTTTATTTGTGACAAAATAAGGAGCGTTGAGGAATTTTCGAAGGATTTTTGATTGCAAGGATTGGAGACGGGAAGAATTTGATGGTTTAGTAGAGCACCAAATCTCTACTCCGTAAGTCCATATCGGTCTGATGATAGTCATATAGATGAGCCTTTTTTACTTAAGTGGAAGATTAGAGTGTTTGTCTAGTAAGTGTTGAAGTAGTCGAAAACGTCGGGCAGTTTCTTGTCTTTTCAGTCTTGTATGAGGGTTCCAAGTAAGACGTTTGTCCAGGTGCAATCCTAGGTATCGGATCTGTTCAACCGGGACAAGAGGAGTGTTATTGAAGGATACTGTTGGGCAGGATGTCATAGAAACCTTACTTTATTCTAAATAAACCTGGACGGGCAATATTTTCGACTCCCATTTTAGTATCGTCCGATTAGCCTCATTGGCATAAAGTGACGTTAAATGAATAAACACAAATAATTAAATAACATCAACCCCTCGCAGAGAGAATTGAGAACTGTCGTGAATTAGAATTGAGAACTGTCGTGAATTAGAATTGAGAACTGCCGTGAATTAGAATTGGATGACAACCCAGGGATGGCAGACTGCGGTCTGTATCTCGGAGGGTGATTAAGATTCCAGGCGGCATATCTTCCTACCAGTGGGGGTGAGGCAATCTGTACTTCTGTTGTTGGGGGAGTTCTCGTCTACAGGGGGATTACTCTTGTAACTGTGTTAAGCTGTGATTTGGACCGAATATCTCATTCTGGTAGGTTTTATACAGTGTCGAAATACGAGACCGAAAGTGTGAGAGTAAACGAAATTAGCGGGAGAGGAAAAAGGCATCATTTTACTTTCACATACCTATGTATGAAATATGAAGAACGGATAGTATTATTAGTATTTTCAACGAAAATACATGTTTTAGGGTCTCCTTAGTCCAAATGACCTCGTCCCGAAAAAATATGTGTTTTTTGTAACTCAAGCGCAAAAACGAAAAGTCGTATCAAAATGAAATTTTATATTTATAACAACTATACGCCCGAGATATTACAGTACTTTTTTACTTTCACTTAACATATATAGTGAGGGAAAGTATTGCGATCGTGAAAATTTTCGAATTCCAGTTTTCAATGGAAATATACATTTTAGGGTCCCCTGAGTCCAAATAACCAAGTCCCGCAAAAAGGTCTGTGTGTGGTAACTCCCGGGCGGAAACGGTAAATCCTATGAAACTGAAATTTCATATTTAAGACAAATTTACGCCCGAGACGTTACAAAACCTTTTTCATCAAAATGAGCTTACCAGAAGAGCCACTTTATATAAGGCATGCAACTTTTTTCGATTTTATCAAAAATGGTTCGGACGATTTTGATTAAACTCGCTATATCGATGTAAAATTTAATGGGTTTTATTATAATTTAGGTTCAAATCGGATTGAAATGTTCTGACAGGGCTTAAATGCCGATATTTTAAATTTTCTTTCCCTAAAGTACCTTTGATTTTGTTGATTCTATAAAAATAACTATATTATCTTGTTACCACTGATAAAAAACAGGTAAATATATAAATTGAATGAATTCGATACCCAACCAAAGGGGAAAACAGAAAAAATATTTGTTTAATGCAATTTTTGGTTTTTGAACATAAGAACAGTAATACACATATATGACATACCGTTGGAAAGCTAAAGATTTTAGAAAAAATATTATCTTATACACAAGCTTTTAAACGTTAATAGAGAGTGATGAAAAGGAGATAAAACTAACTGATCATTTTAGATAATAATATAATAGATTTTTTAATAGAACACATGTTTATATAAAAATTCGATTTAATTAATTCCTTAATAGCTTCACGTATTTTTTTTATATAACTGTATTTGAAAATTCTTTAATTGATTTTAAAAAAGGAGGTAAGTGAAAGTCGTGTGTTGCCCGCACCAGATTTTTTATCATAATAATCATATCATCTTTTTTGCTTTGATAAAAAAAAAGATAACTATAGGCCCCCGAGATCAGACTTAGCGCAATCTCCCCATCGACGGTTCGGCATACCTTTCGGATGCCTACCAGTCGGATCAGCGAATACCCACTTTCTCATAATCCGTTCCTTACTGAGCCAAAAAACTTTGCACGCCTATCTGGGTCTCCACGATGCTATCAAATATATTATATTCACCGGGTACAAACTCCGCAATTCCGCGTTGTGCAACCTTCTAAACTCCTTAGTGGTCTCATCTCACTTTGGACCAAATATTTTACACAGTACCTTATTTTAAAAAATCGTATGACGTTGTTTATCCTTTAAAGTAAGCGGCCAGGTTTCACATTCGGGACTTTAACCGGGACTTTATTTCCTCCTTTCATTATTGAACCTAAATACATAAAGTTCTCTACGCGTTCAAAAGTATATCCTGATATATCAATATCACTAAGATCGTCACCGTTTCCGCTACTAATCATATATTTCGTCTTATCGGTATTTAATTCGAGACCTATTTGTTTACCGGTTTTTATTAACGCACTTGTATTTAGTTGTATGGTTTCCGTGTCTTTACCTAGCAGTACGAAATCATCGGGGTATACCAGAACCGGAATTTTATCACCCAGATTCAAATGCACGGTACACGTCACCTTTTCTATGACATATTCTACTGCTAAATTAAATAAAACATGTGAAAGGGAGTCGCCCTGTTTCAAACCCGATCGCACCTCAAATCTCACATCTCTACTAGATTTACTAACTTTCTAGGTATTCCCTGTTCTATGATGATGTCATAGCTTCTGACGGTCAATGGAAAATAAACATTTTTAAAATCGATATAAAGTTGATGGAGTACTCCGTTGTATTCTAAAATTCTCTCTAATATTTGACGTAAGGAAAATATTTGATCAATAGTCGAGCGATTCCG
>JAJSOM010000121.1:0-40863 GCA_023052935.1 Piezodorus guildinii
GAGACCTATTGTAAACATTTAAACTGGAGTTCTGACAATGGTCAGATCCTCCACTCATGTACGGTATGTTTGTGGCTACAGCGCCCTAACTCGGCCTCCACTGGCTCAGACCAGTGATGCGGCTGAGAAAGAGGCGCTGGGATCTCTTGGATTCCGCTTTTTCCTCCACAAGTGAAGGGAAAAGCGCTTGCTGGGGTCCCTTTAGCAATTGTATACATTGTATATAGTTATGATTGTGTGTAAGATGTTTATTTATTTGCCAACATTTTATTTATCTCGATAATAGGTTTTTGTTTCGATTTGTTTTGTTTTTTGTTTATTATTATTATTTTATTGTATATATATGAATTTATTTATGTTCTATTTTATGTAATTTGACCATTATTATTATTTTCTGTATATATAGTATGAATGTGGTCTCTTATCAATATTATTATTGTTCATTTTGTAACAAATTGTAATATATCTCAAAAAATAATGAATTTCGGTTAGAACTGAGGCAATAAAGCACATTAACTAATCTTTTTTTTAGAATATCTAAATATTATTGACCTAGTAAACATGATTTTAAAAACACAGAGAGGATTAAATAAAAATATTTAAAAACTTATTTTAAAACCTAATACTACTAAATACTATTAGTAACATCATCATTTTTGGGATCACTTGTAGCTGGGTGGGTAGCGTAACAGCCTCCCATGCTAAAGGTCACGGGTTCAAACCCGCAGGTGGTCCTAGGATTTTTTAATGGGAGTAAAAAATCCTTAGTTACGCCGTCCTTCGGAGGGGACGTTAAAAGGTGGTCCCGAGCCTGTGCGATGTCAGGTACTCGTTAAAGATCCCTATCCCAATAAAACCTGGATAGGCAAAATTTAGGACTCCCACTGTAGCATCGTCCGATTAGCCATAGTAGCATAAAGTGACGTTAAACAAATAAACAAACATCATCATTTATTTTATTTTATTCTTAATTATTTTTTCCAGCTAATCTTTACATCCGTTGACAATCCACAATCAAATGGCTAAAACGAACGTCTAAATCAGATATTAGTAAACCGCATACGATGTCGATTGAATGAAAACTTCAAAAGAAGACCCTGGACAACCATTGCTAAAATCTGTGTTGAAGAATATAACGGCACAGTTCATAGCTCCACAAAGTTTTCACCGGCTTATTTACTATATGGGCGTGCCTCTGAAATTGTTCCAAAAGAGTTGGAAAGGGAACATAATTTGCAGACAGATAGAGCAGAAGCGTTCAAGAAGTTTTGAACGGAACAAGAGTAGAGTAGACCAGAAAAGAATTGATCACGAGTTTAATGGAGGAGATATGGTCTATGTAACGAATGGTAATAGTTTGAACAGGAGGAAGCTGGATGAAGTCAGAATAGGGCCACCCAAAATTAGAAAAAGTATTTTCGAATCTATATATGAAGTGGAGTCTAACAAAAAACGGAAGGAAGCGAATGTGTTCCACTCTAGTAAGTTGGTTCCTTACTTTTTTCCCCTGGATAAAAGAGTCTCAGTCCAGCGGAGGTGTAAAATCAAGAATTTTATTATTGTTGATTTCATTATCATTTGTAAATATTTCACCAAATGAGGTTATATATCTGTCATGTTAGTTAAATGTATTAATCAAATGACTGTTAAACAATTCTTTATTTTAGTATCGTTTAACTCCTAATTTATTTAATTTAGAAGAAGAATTACACTCATTCAATCGCGGATCCTCAGACATGCAGTTTGCTAACTGGATTAGTGGAGAAGGAATTCCTAAGAAGTTGACATACTTCTCACTTAATGGCAAGCGTCTAAGAAGTTGGCCGAGCCGAAGAAGGGAGGATAGTGTCATGCCTAATTTGGGATTTGGGCTGGGAGGGTACGTATTTGACTAAATCGCGCAGCCGAAAATTGGTAGTATTGGCATCAAATTTTCGGGTTCGCTTAACTTATGATTAGATCATAATAATAATAAACTCCTAACAAACCCTAGCAGCAGAAGTTCCCTGATATCATTGACCCTTGAACGCCACTTTAATATGTATTGTGAAAAATATTTCACTACTGAATTTACTCCGGTGAGAGAAAAGTTTGCCCATTCCTGGAGAATATGCCTGACAGTTGTGATGAGCCGGCATCGCTCACAGGTGGAAGGCCCATAACCTCACAAAGAGTCTGTAAAAAATGTTTGTTTTTTTTTCTTTTGTTTTCTGGATAATGATATACTTAGTGGGTCTTTGGGATTCTCCCATAGCACCTGTATTTAAGAAATATCAGCCATTTTAACGTCATTTTGTTTTTCGATTTTGAAATTTTGTTCGTAAAAACAAGAACCAAAAATAATTTTTTTAAAGCGATTTGCACTTCGTTATGTTATGCAAATATGCAGTTATTTAATATAATTTTCATTTTTATGAGATTTGTTAAAATTCATAGAATATCATCAAGACGTTATATGAAACCCAAAGTGTTCATTAACTTTTCTAATAATGATTTTAAACAACGTTAACTGCATGAAATATAGATATATAAAGACATATTTAAGAATAATTAGTTAAAGAGACATTTATCTAAAATTATTACCAAAACCTATATACTTTTATGACATAAAAATGAGCTTAAGATATGCTAATCGTAACATTAAAAGTGAATTTGTCGAAGAACAAAATTACGTTAAAATAGCTGATATAATGTAACGACCAGTGCAGACTTTTCTCCCGATAAAGTGCGTTTGGAACCACTATGCGACAGGAGAAATGGGTAATTATCCACAAGTGCATCGCATTCAGCTTCCTGAAAATTTATTAATTCAGGCAAAATTATTTGTTTTCCCACTCCATAGGTTGGGGTGAGTACAAGCCAGCAAAGTCCAATTGATTCATTTAAAAGTTCATGAACCTTATGGAAGTTGTACTTATTAATAATTTGTTTTTCTTGTTTAATCAAAACAATTTATCATCTGATAAAGATAAATTTTAGAGACAGGAAATATATTTTTTTTTGTGAGGTTTAGTCTCCCTCGAATCCTCTAAGCATAACCTTTTTCATAATTTCGGAAAAAAATTAAATTAAATTAAAAAAGAGGCTCCCCACCCCTTATCATCGAGTGACTTTTAAACCTCAGTCCGTTCTTTTTTTTATAAAAATGTGCGAGGTTATTGAAGTTTCAAACATGTATACATTATCGGTTTCAATTCTTGGAAAAGTCCAAAGCTGAAAAAAGGTTCCAGCATTCTTCAAAGTTCACTTCTTAATCGCTCAGCACTCAACGTGTTAAGGAACACAAGCAAAATGATTAAAACGATTTTTTTTTTTTCACCTAATATTTTATTTACACCTGTAAACAAAATTACAATAAGCAAATGTGCTAAAATCTAAGTAAACATGGCGTGGGCAGGCATGAGGGAGACAGCACCCAGTGGTGCATCCTCCTGACATTAAGCAGAACTATATTTTCAGGTCAGGAGGTCCCTCATCCAACTCATTTTCAGCCTACGCCGAGTTATGGATGGTATGTCGGTTGTAGCCATGTTTTGCACAAGTTTGTTTATGTGTCCATTTAGTTTGTCGTGAAATCGTTTCTAAGTCGATCGAATGTGGTTTGTTATAGTAGGAATACGTAAGTCAGTATGAAGGGCATCGTTTGAAACATATAGTGGTGAGTTCGTTGCCAGTCTTAAAAATTGCGATTGAAATGTTTGTATTTTTCGTATGTGTGTCTTTTTAGCAGGTCCATATATTTGGCAAGCGTAAGTCCATATTGGTTTTAATAAATAAGTGTATACGTTAAGTTTCTGTCTGATTGGTAATTTAGAATGTCTATGAAGTATCGAATACAATAGTCTCAGTCGAAAATTTAGAGTTTTACGTTTAGTCTTAACGTGTGGGCCCCATGTCGACCTTTTGTCAAAAATAAGTCCTAAGTACGTTACTGTGTTTGATTGTGGTATCTGGTTATTGTCTACGTAAACTGGAGGGCAGGTTATTAAAAAGATATAAATAGGAATTATTACGGTTTACTTTGAAGGACCTGTCAGTAAGGTAGGATAGCCGAAAAAACTAACTGATAATTTTTGTTTTTTTCGGTTGGCGCGACAGGCCTTTGAGGGTCCTCCCCACGCCTATTTTTGTGGGTGGCTATCAATTAGCTGAAGATTTGTATGCTTGAAAAAAGATAATTATATAATAAATTATTTAATAAAACTCATGTTTCAATATAAACTTAATGCTATTAATTCGTTAGGAATTTATTTTTATATATGAAATTATTTTAGCATTTTAAATTGATTTTGACGAAATGGGTAGTGAAAGTCGAGTGTTGCACGCACCAGAATTTTTTTTTTTTTTTGTTGTACTGCAGAAATATAATATTCATGAGTACTAATTCCTCTGGAGTGTAGCTCTGATAGACAATCGAAAGTTAGCTCATCGATTAAGGCGACTAAAAGGTACCGTGCGGCAATAAATCCGTTGTTGCCCAGGGGGCACCGCCGTCAGAATAACTCAGGTGAGGCTGGCCGTTAGTAACTGGGGCCCGTGGGACCTGGTGGGTTGTCCCACGGGGCCCCTTGGAATTCCGCCCGATATTAAGCCTTTACTGTCTGAATCAGCGGTCGTCATATTGCTCTCGCTTCCAATATTGCTAAAAATAAACGGTTTATCGGAGATCGAGGGCGTTCATGATTAAACAAAAAATCAATTAATGAAATGCTGGTTAGGAAGCATACATAATCTTGATTTATTCCAAGCATTCATAATAATTCGCAATTCATGGATTAATGTGTAAAATAATTTGGATTTCCCATTATTTTTCATCTTTCACAAGTCGCACAACAAATGAGACACTTAGCTAACGAAAAGGTTAATTTTATGATATAATAACTGCCGAGGTGCTCTAAAACGACTATGTACAATTGTATATTTAGGACATCCAAATCTCCAATACAGATCAGATTATTAGTTTTTCTGGGTAATCAACACTTAAGTTATTATGCCCTTAGTTGGTTATCTCCAATACAATGGTAACATTTATTCCTAAAAGTGATACATGTGGAACAGGTTTTTGATAGAGTCGGGCATCCATTACTGCTTTGCGAACTCCGTCAATTGCTCTCCCCAACATATTTCCTAATAATCCGTTTCTATCTTAAAGATTATTATTAATATAATATAATTATATTATTTTCTTTATTATTCCTAAACGTATAAGAGAAAGGTAATTTATTGGATGGCGGTACACGGATGGGGACTTTATCCTTAGGATTGCGAAGAATCCTAATATCGTCAATATCTAGTCCGCCATTCTTCTCCAGAAAAGAATTTATTCCTTTATTTTCTAAATTGTTCAAATGCACTTTATAAATATTAAACGGTCTTTAATATAATGTTATCATGAAAAGATTTATTTTTACCATAGAAACCATTAGATATTACTTAACAATCGTAAAATACCTGTATCACGCGCCTCAGTGAAAAGAACATTAGACCGTTAACCTGGTCTCGGGTTCATACTCCGGCTGTGGCTGCATATTATTAATAATTATGAAGGTGGCCCAGGGATAGTGAGCACTTCCTGGGGTAATGTGGAGATATTCTGAGAAAAAAGCCAGCCGGTTAATGGTAATCTCCTTCTTGAACGGTCGTTAACATTAAGAATTTCTTTATGTACTAAACCCTTCATAGATTGTAGACAAATGTTTTTTGTTTTTTTTTTATGATAAAAATCTAACATCGCCAAACATTTTACGAAAATTCTTATCTCAAAATACGTTTTTTTCTAGGAATAATTTATTCTTTATATAAATTATTTTAATATATGATGAAATATCTAATATATAAAATTCACTTGTTACAGCTTTAGTTACCGTACTCCTCCGAAGCGGCTTGACCGAGTTTTAGTGAATTTTATATGCATATTCAATAAGTCTGACAATCGGCTACTATCTATTTTTCTTACCCTTAAATTATAAGGGTTAACACTCTTAACGTTATTTTTTAATTTAAAAAAAAAATAATTTATTAATTTTTTTATAATCTTCCATTAAAAAATATATGCAACCCAAAATGTTCACCCTTTTATCACCAACCCCCATTTTTTAATATTAAATTTAGTTATTTAATAATTTTTCATCCCGCCTGATAACTGATTAATTATCACTTGGTAGGTTATCCCCGCCAGAAGTCTGCCAGTGTCACTTATCAGGCAGCAAACAGCACGGAGTAGGGATGAGGCCGAACCTGGTCTTCTCTTTCTCGCATACAACAAGCCTCAATCAACCATCTCTTCACAGTTTTAAGTTCAGTTCAGTATATGTATATGTGTATATATATATATATATATATATATATATATATATATATATATATATATATATATATATATGCAGTATATGAATGCAGTATTAATTAAATTTAAAAAAATCTTTCGGTAATACATAATTTGGAAAACATTACCGTCATAAGTTTATTATAATGGATTTGTAATATAATTTTTTTTTTTTAGAAACCTTTCATACTATATATAAGTAATGAATTTTAATAAAACATCCACGATGCGAATGTAAATTTATATGTAGGGGAAATAAAAGCATTATTTACATAACTGATATAACATAACATCATACAGTATACATAAAAACCACAAATATTTTATTCCTAATCCATCATAATAAACCATTTTATGCGGTTAATCCAAGGATATTAAATTACTTGAGTTACTTAAGTTTGTGGTGGTTTAAAAAAAAAAAAAATCTAATAAAAAAAAATATGAGGGATGTGAGATACAAATGGCTCTCCCCCACCGACTCATTTATATGCTCCCGTTTCCAGAACATAATGTCAACATGAATTATTAATGTATCTTAAGTTATAAACCACAGGTCACGGCTATAAAGCGAAAATGTTCTTCATATAAAGTGCCACTTGCTGTTGAAAGATTCCAATATTTTTTTTATGAAGATTAGTTTTTTGTCACGAATGAGTATTAAAAATAAATATTTGGTAATTACTTTAAATTTAATTGATTTTAAATTAAATTAACAAAAAAAAATTGGCAGTCATAAGGATGTTAGCTTATTATATGTATATAATACTTTGTTTTCATTGAATATTATCTTCTTAAAAATTAGGTGTACTTACAGAAAATTTCATTTAAAATATATTTCCTAGGTTCTTAACTCTTAATATTCCTTTAATTTTAGACCAAAACCATAAAAATCTTCCTGTATCCAATCCTTGCAATCCAAAATCCTTAACGCTCCTTACTTTGTGATGTTCCATATGTTGTTGATTTGGCCTGTATCAGGTATTCCTCCATCCATGAAAACTCCACTCTCCTTCCAATCCACTAGTTTCAATCCTTGCTTCCTCTTCAATTCCTGACAATCTTTCAAAGAGTCTGAAAAGAAAATGGCCTCGAGACCGTCTTGTTTAGATTCCTTACTAGAGTGCTGCCAATGGGCAGTTTCTCTTCATGCATTTGATCATTAAGTAGCATATTTACTTGTTGTATGAAAATATACAGTTGTAACTTTCAATAAAATAAAATGAATAAAAAAAAATAAATATTTTAGACCTGATACCATCCGAATTCCATCAGAACTTTATTTATCATTCTCTCCCTCTAGCACTATTCCAATACATCTCCAAACGCCTCCTTTTTGATGAAAACGGCAGTAGCACCAAGATCTTTTGTAAATATTGGATTGTAAAATAAGTTCGTAGCGTTTTACAATATTTTAATTTAATACTCTCTGTTTTTATAATATCATGTTTACAAATTATATAAAAACATTAGTTTATGTGCTTTTATGCATCAGTTTCAACTTCATTAAGTATTTCATGCTTGTTCAAATTTAAGATAAAGTAAAATAATTACCATCATTTAATGATTATTTATTTCCAAAAAAGAAAATCCGTTGAACAGACGTTAAAAAAAATTTGCAGTGTGTATGACGATGAAATCTAAGAAGAAGGCAGCGTTCGGAAGTGGTACGATCGGTTCAGAACCGTACATTTCACTTGCAAGACGGAAAGGGCTTGGGTCCATCTTGAACTGTTCTGGGTGAAAGAATCTAAAAAAAACATCCGAAAGATGGCCACATGCAATAATACTAAATGGATAATATATAATTTATTACAAATATTTACAATGATCTGAAGTTATTATTGAAATCAGCAGTAAAAAAAGGGGTTACCTGTAGCAGGCTGGCATAACAGCCTTCTATGGCAAAAGTGCCGGGTTCAAACCCGCCGGTGTCTCTAGGATTTTTTAATGGGATTAAAAAATCCTTATTTATGCCGTCCATCGGTGGGGACGTCAAAAGGTAGTCCCCAAGGACGTTAAAAGGAGGAAGTGATACTGGCTCGACTGAGGATAGGCAACACAAGGCTGACCCACGGCTACCTGATGACGAGGGGATCACCGCCTCAATGTACCTCCAGTGGGGTTATCCTCACAGTACCACATATACTGTTGGATTGCTTTTCCTTCGAAGCCGAGCGAAGAGGGATTGGTATGGGGACTGACATTGGGACAATATTACAAAATACCCAGGAGTCAGCCACCAAACTGATGAATTATCTAAAAGAAACATCAATATTTTACAAAATTTAAAAAGTAAAAAAAATGTTCCGGTTTTTGATTTTTAATATTTATATATATATATATATAATATATATATATATATATATATATATATATATATATATTATTTATTTATTTTTTATTTTATTCTTATCTTATATGTAGTTATCATATATAATTGTTTGTATTTAACTTAAAATATTGTATCTGCATTATTAGTATTATCTATGTTTTAGTGTATTATGTATTTTATTATTTATCATGTATGTATTATTATTAGTATAAATGTATGTATTATTAGTATAAATGTATGTATTATTAGTATTATTACTATGATTATATTGTATCTGTATTATTAGTTTAGGGCTAAAATAACCTTTATGGTTAAAAAGCCTTTATTTTACTAAATAAATAAAAGGTGGTCCCGAGCCTGTGCGATGTCAGGCACTCGTTAAAGACCTTTATCCTAATTAAACCTGGATAGGCCAAATTTAGGAATCCCACTGTAGTATCGTCCGATTAGCCACATCAGCATAGAGGGGCGTTAAATAAATTAACAAACAAACAAGCAAGAAAAACTATAAGAACATTTTACAGCCCAATATTTATATTGTTGTTCTGTCACTCTTCTAATTCTCCTCTCAAGTAGGATATATGCGGCTTCGCGCCCCTCACTCAGCTTCCACTACCTCACAACAGTGACATGGCTGACTGAGGGTCGCTGGGATAACTTTAATACTGCTTTTCTCTACACGAGTGGAGTAACAAGCCCATACCGGGGTTTCTACAGAACATTGTGAATAGGTATGAGTTTGTGTATACATGTTCATTAATTGTTAACTTTGTGTTTATTTTATTGTATTTATAGATTTTTTTACATTATGTATATTTGTATATTTATATATATTTATACCGAACATAACATTACACGACTATGCATCTGTACCCAGTAATCATTATAAACTAACACAACTAATCACAGATCACGGAAACACAAAACATTATCTCAAACGATTTAACATAAAACAAAGAGACTTATTGACGAAGACGGACACATTCAAAATTATAAACATATACTTTATGACTGAAAAATATTTGACAGACAAAGATTTCATTTAATTAAAAATATAACACTTAAAAACGGAAACTAGCCAGAGACGGAACAAAATTTGTTCTCTAAATACAAAAGACAGACTTACTTAAATTAATTAAAAACATTGACTTCGAATCACTGACTAAAGATGGGCAGCGTAGGTAATTCTCTTCTGTTGACTAAAATTTTATTTTAAATTTGTTATATTAAATGTTAGTTACTTTATTTGAAACATTAATCTGTAATAATAGTTAAATGTAATACTACATTCATTTGTAAATTAATGTAATTTTTTTTTATGTCAAGATGATCTTGCGTTCAACTACATTGATAAAAAAAAGGTATGACGTTTATCACGTTAAATAATGAAAACAACAAACGCTGCAAATTATTATACAATGGTTTTTTATTTCCAAATAAAAATATTATAGTATAACTGTTTATGAAGCAATAGATAGGCAATTAAGTAATATGAAAAACAAAAAAAATAATTCAAAGGAAAATGGCATATCACCTCTGGTAATTCCAAAACGCTATATCTCCGCTAGTTATTTATCATTTTCAATGATTATCCTTTCATTTTGTGCGAAATTTAATTTAGGAAATGTTTGGTATTATTTATTTATTCATTAAGAGAAACGGATTTTTTTATTCGTTATTCGGGTTCCACGCATCTTGAAACGTAAGTTCTAAAATTTTGAAGGAGAGTTTTTTTTTTTCGATTACAAAGGTTCATTATTGAAAATAATAAACAAAAATTGGCAAAATTTCATTTATTTTCTTATCATTATTTATTTGCATAATCTACAAAAAGTTCTTAAAGGACTCGGTAATATGTAACGTACTGAAATGACTATTCGGTTACTGAGTTCGAAGTCTTTTTAAGTACCATCTCTAATATCCCATATTTTCCACTGTTAAATGGATCATATAATTCAATGGAAAGGAACGGATTGAGGGAAGTCATGGTCCGACCGTCAAAGTTTAGTCTCTAGTCGCTAGTAACGTTTATGAATGATTTACAGGCCATTCAATATTCAACAGTTTCTATCACATGTTCTGTAACAGCTTCATGGTTATGTCATAGACAAAATTATCTGTTTTTGATAACTGCCTGCTATTAACTATGCGAAAATATTCACAAGAATAATTTCTATCATCCTAGTGACCAATCCTAACACGAAGATGTATATGAAAAAAAAGTAGTATTTTTTAAATAAATACTCACTACCTGACTACTGCTATATATCATTGACTTTTATATTATCGATAATATAACGATTCTTTTTACAAACAAAATTTAACTTTTAATGTATAATAAACACCTTTTTTCTCACCCAGCTTTTAATGTATATTAATTAATTTCAATGAGGGAGATGGTTGAGGGGCGGTCATTAAAAAGGAACACACATTAAAACATGGTGATATTTGAATTCCTATGTTAAAACCCAGAAAGATCATAATAGTTTTACATTATCTCCAGCAAACTACGAAATGTTTTACTGGTACTGCATAGTTTAAAATAATATATATATATATATATATATATATATATATATATATATATATATATATATATAATCACTTTGATGAACGTTTAGTTATACTTTTTTTGAGCCTGTTGATAAAATTCTATTTTTTATTTCAAATTACGGACGTCTAAACGTTGCGTTGTTTATCAATTTCACACATTATCGAATATTGCGTAAAGTGTTAGGTGAAACCTAAAGAAATAATATGTGAATTGATTTATTTATTTATCTGTGAAAATATTATTATTACAATACTCACATCTACTAAAATTTATTTATGAAATAATCTAACTACAGATAATTAACATACCTGAATAATATTGTTGTGATATAGTTTTGGATGACAAAAAACAATGACTCACCTGCGAAAACAAAAAATAACTTGTTAGTCAAAATATACACATTTCTTATAATTTATAATAAATTTATTAATTGATAAATTAGTTAATTAATTTTAAGTGTATTCCTATAAAATATTTTTAACTCTCGATTAGTTTTATAATATATTTTGCATTCCAAAGGATAAGGGATAGAATATAATTTTAATAAAATACAGTTTTATTTAACGGACGTAAAAATTGTGCGAAACTTAATCAACTTTAGTGTTTTATTGATTTTTTTTTTCTATCACACTATTTAAATTAGAGTGCGACCTATATGGTTTTAATGCCCATCCAATGTTAACAAGTTTAATCAAAATCGATAGATCCGTTTTTGAGAAAATCCTAAATATGTGCAAAATGCATGGTATAAAGTGGCTCTTCTGGTTTGCTGATTTAAAAAGTCGCTGTAACATTTGGCTGTCATAAATATGAAATTTCAGTTCCATAGGGTATTTCGTTTCAGACACACAGACCTTTTTGCAGGACTTGGTTATTTGGACTCAGAGTACCCTAAATTGTGTATTTCCGTTGAAAACTGGGATTCGTAAATTTTCACCTTACTATATATATATTTCATATATAGATAAGTGAAATAAAATCACTGGTTCATATGTTTGTAATTTAGCGCGTAAGTGTAAGGTAGATTTCTTTTTAATTTCTGCTGCCTTTACATGAAATGTACAGTGAGGGGAAGTATTGCTATTTTGAACATTATCAAAGTAGAGAATTAACTATGTACTAATGTTCAGTTCTGATAAAAGATCTCTTGGATGTGTTGAAAAATCTAACTAAAACAAGAGGACATTCAGGACTAAACTTCTACATTTAAGATATTGTATAGCAGTTTTTCTTACTGTAATCAAATAACCGAAAGTGCCATTTCATATCTAGGATTTTACTATTTTTTCTAGTCCGGCTGAAACTATTATTATAACACTCTTCATATAAATGCATAATAGAATGAATTTGAGTATCTTTTCCCTTTAATTTACGTTTAAATTATCTGATACAGCTTAAATGCTGAATTTAATGTGTTTTTTTTTTTCTCTTAAGAACCTTTAATTTTGTTAAGGAGAAGTTTATCGGGGGTGAAGTCATCAAAGCACTTAATCAATTAGAAACTTAATTTTATTTCTGCCAACGTTTTGGCAAAAATTTTAGGCCATCTTCAGGACGATTATAGGAGAGGAATTACAACTATCGCTTTTAAGACGGCCTAAAATTCAGGAATAATTGTTGGTACAAATATATTAAGTTTTTTACTTAATTAAATGTTTATTAGACTGCAACTGGAATCAACTCCTCCCATATATATATATATATATATATATATATATATATATATATATATATATGTACATACGATTAGTATTACAGGATAAAATTAAGTGGCTGAGACACAACTGGTTCTAGTGTTATTAATTTGGTTTGTCTTATATTCGGTTAATGAGATGCGGGCCACTATGGTATAACCCCTGGTAATTTTTCGAGATTTTTTAAACCATTTTCTTGGCTACTTAGGTAATGTGTTGAAAGGACCAAAATTATATATTTCTTAAAAAAGTATTCTTATCATCATTCTAATTTTTGTTTGGTTCTTAAATATGCAAAATTATCAGAGTTATTTTTTTTTAAGGAAAACGTTATTTTAACAGTTATGTGAATTTTATAACTCCAGAACTAGTTTAGTCTCAAAGACCAAATTTATATCACTCAAACGAACCGTACAGATACGTAATCTGTATTAGTTTTATAATTTTTCACTCCGTCTCTTTTGAGATATGTCCGTGTAAACATCGCGAAAAATGAATTTTCGCAAATTTTGAAATTTCATATACAAAAAAGGACTATGTTATCAAGATCGAAATTTTTACAAGTAGGGCTATGGCTAAGCTACATAAGAATAATAATTAAAAGTGAGACTTTTTTCCTTTATATACTTTTATCTTGTTAAAAATCTTGTTTTTTTGTTCATTTTCGAGAAGTTTTTAAAGAACTTTCTTCACTATTTATGTAATGAGTTGTGGGAACAAAAAAATACAAAGCATGTCCTCATCTTATTGTTAATTTTTGTTTTGATTTGATATGTAAAAAATTACAAGAATTAGAAAGATATTCCCATCACATGTTTTTGCCCGCTGAGCTAGCTGAAAGCGGTTGCAATACTAAAAGTATTGGCCCGAAAAAATGTTTATTTGTGGTTTTATATTCACGAAAGGATAGATCAATCAAAATCAAAAATGACGAACGGCAAGGTCTGGACGAATTCGAATGGATTGACCCATATATGTATATATATATATATATATACACACACACACACACACACACAGAGGCAATCTTTTTTCACATTATTTTAAATATATTGACTCAAAATAATTATTCATTTCTCATTACTAGCATTAATGAGAAGCAATTAAGATCAAATAAAGTGTTATTTTCTTTTTTTTTTTACAATTTTATAAATTTATAATTTATCGTTATAAAATTAATATTTTATAAAAAAAAACCAACCAACATGCACATTCATAAAATGTAAAAAAGAGTAGTAATAATTTATATGATTTTTATCGATAATATTTTCAAATACATTTGTAATGAATAAATAATTTATAAGAGAATGCGTTGAAACTCATGTTTTTTTTTAAAAGTTTATTTTCATCCTTAAATTTAGCTAAAAGTTTTAAAAAATCGTTAAATTTGGTGAAGTGGGGATCGAATCCTAAATAAAAAAACCTATACACATATAAAAAATAATACAACCATTCATAATGTGGGCGTATGTTAACAGTGAAAATCTATTAGCATTAACACCATAGATAAAATATACAGCAATTTGTCGAGATATTAAAGTGTTAACTGTAATTATTATATAAAAAACAAAATACAACGACGGTGTCAGAATGCGGTGAGGGAAGCATTACAGAGTAATCGGATACTGCTTTAATGTGTGCCGACATTAGACCATAGCTGTAAGCTTTTATCAACGCTCGGAAAAACAACATACAAGAAATACAGGAAAGAGAACAGGTTGGATTACATTGAGGAAAATAAAACGTATAACACCCGTTTATGAAACATCATAGTTTGAATCGTTCAATTTTCTTTAAAAATAAATATATACAAAATAAATTGGTAATAAGAAGTCTAATGTACTACTTTTACAAATGAGACGTTGATTTCCAAAAGGTACTAAAGGACATTTTTTACGAAATCGATTTTTTTACATATTTGTATTTTCATCATTTAGTTTTATCTAAATCTTCTATTTGATGTTGTCTAATGAATTCTCAAGTCCTTAAAAAACGCAATTTAGAAATGCGGTAATTTTCTAAAAGTACTAATTACTCATTTATTTTCGTTCCAAATCATTCTAAAAAAATTCATTTCATAACTTTTAAATGATGTTATTATTATAGTAAAATAATTATTCTAAATTTTAAGGCAAAAAAGACACAAATTAGCTAGTTTAATAATATAGTAATGAGAGATTTTCGCGCTTCCAGTAAAATTTCCTAGAATGGATATAGTACCTTTTGGAAATCAACGTCTCAATTATTACCATTATAACGGGACATAATACTTTTTATTTTCACTTACCTATATATGAACATTAGTTTTCAACGGAAATAGAAGTTTTAGGGTCCCCTGAGTCCAAATGACCAAGTCCATCAAAGAGTGTTTGTGTTGTAACTTCATATTTAAGACAACCGTAAGCCCGAGATGTTACAGAAACTTTTTCTTCAAAATCAGATAACCAGAGGAACCACTTTATACCATGCATTTTTTACCTTTTTCTCAAATACGGTTCTAACGATTTTGATTAATAGATGTAATTTGATGGGCTCTAATATCGTGTAGGAGGTTTCATTCTGATTGAAATAGTTTGACGGGGCTTAAATGCCTATATTTTAAGGAGAAAACTAAAAAAAAAAAAAATCAATACAATGTTGTTGTTTTTTGAGCATAAGAACAGTAATATACAGGCATAATATACCGCTGGAAAGCTAAAGATTTAAAAATAAATAATTTCTTATATACAAGCTAGTAAAATAAAATAAAGAAAAGTCGACAAAAACTAACCGATTATGGGATCACTTGTAGCTGGGTGGCTAGCATAACAGCCTCCTATGCCAAAGATCACGGGTTTGAACCTGTAGGTGGTTCTAGGATTTTTTACTTTCACTTACTATATATAGTAAGGGGAAGTATTGCGATCGTGAAAATTTTCGACTTCCAGTTTTCAACGGAAATACACGTTTTAGGGTCCCCTGAGTCCAAATAACCAAGTCCCGCAAAAAGGTCTGTGTGTGTGTGTCTGTGTGTGTGTGGCGCTTCCGGGCGGAAACGGTAAGTCCTATGAAACTGAAATTTCATATTTAAGACAACTATACGCCCGAGACGTGACAAAACTTTTTTCATCAAAATGAGCCTGCCAGAAGAGGCACTTTATACCATGCATTTTGCACCTTTTTTCGATTTTCTCAAAAACGGTTCCGACGATTTTGATTAAACTCGCTATATCGATGTAAAATTTAATGGGCTTTAATTTCATGTAGGTTTTATTTAGATAAAAATGGTCTGACAGGGCTTAAAGGCCGATATTTTAAATTTTCTTCCCCTAAAGTACCTTTAATTTTGTAGATTCAATAATAATAACTAGATTATCTTGTTAACGCTGATTAAAAACTGGTAAATATATAAATTGAATAAACTCGATACCCAACTAAAGGAGAAAACAGAAAAAATATTTTTTTAATGCAATTTTTCGTTTTTGAACATAAGAGCAGTAATATACATGTATGATATACCGTTGGAAAGCTTAAGATTTTAGAAAAATTATCATCTCATACACAAGCTTTTAAAAGTTAATAGAGAGTGATGAAATGAACATAAAACTAACTGATTATTTTTGATAATAATATAATAGATTTTTGAATCAAACACATGTTTCTATAGAAATTTAATTTGATTTATGCCTTAATAGTTTCACGTATTTTTATCTCTAACTGTATTTGAAATTTCTTTCATTGATTTTAAAAATCGAGGTAAGTGAAAGTCGTGTGTTGCCCGCACCAGATTTTTAATGGGAGTAAACAATCCTTAGTTATACCGTCCTTCGGAGAGGACGGTAAAAGGTTGTCCCTAGCCTGTGCGATGTCAGGTACTCGTTAAAGATCCCTATCCTATTAAAACCTGGATAGGCAAAATTTAGGACTCCCACTGTACCATGGTCCAATAATAAAATTGTTAACAAAACACGTGTTTCCATAGTAATTTAATCAAATTAATTCTTTACCAGTTTCACTCATTTTTATCTCTAACTGGATTTTAAAATTCTTTAATCGATTTTGACAACTTTTATTTAAGTAAGAGAAAGTCCGCACCAGATTTTTGTATTAATTTTCAGCCCGATAATTAATTAATTTATTAAAATTTAATACTGTAATTTGTAATACAATAATGCTATAAGATAAATTACATTAAACTAACGTGGAGAGTTTTTACTCAATGATCGCAATCCAACCCAATATATTTAAAAAAAATCTGGTGCGCGCAACAGTAGACTTTCACTTACCTCCGTTATTTATATCAATTTAAGAATTTTTAAACAAATTTAAAAACTAAAATCAATTGTTATAGAATTATTTACATTGGATTTTCATAGAAAGATGTGTTTTATTAAATAATAAGTTATAATATTATCTACCAAAGTCAGTAAGTTTTTTTTCATCACTCCGTGTTTGCACTACTTCAGGCGATGGCAGCGTCATACAGGGGCTAAGCCGTGAATCATTTAAAAAAAAATATATTTTTCAGTTTTTCCTTTAGTTGGATATCGAATTCGTTCAACTTTTAAATTTATCTGTTTTTTTATCAATTTTAATAATATGATATGGTTATTTTTATAGAATATGCAAGATTAAAGGTACTTTAGAGGAATAAAATTTAAAATATTTGCATTTGAGCCCCATCAGACTATTTCAATCAGAATGAAACCTGCATGATATTAAAGCGCATTAAATCATACATCGATATAGCGTGTTTAATCAAAATCGTTAGTACCGTTTTTGAGGAATTCGTAAAAAGGTGCTAAATGCATGGTATAAAGTAGGATTTCCGGTTAGCCGAGTTTAGTGAAAAAGTTGCTGTAACATCTCGGGTGTATAGTAGTCTTAAATATAAAATTTCAGTTCTGTACGACTTTTCGTTTTTGTGCTAGAGTTACCACACGCACATAGAAACACAGACCTTTTCGCGGAACCTGGTTATTAGGACTCAGAAGACCCTAAAACGTGTATTTCCGTTGAAACCAGGAATTATAAAATTTTTACGATCCCAATACTTTCCCTTACTATATATTTCATATATAGGTAAGTGAAAGTAAGAAAAAACACGCCATATTTATGTGTTAAAAAATAAATATATTTATTTATTTATACAAATAAACGAACCACATTCAAAACATAAACGAATGGATGTTCATGAATATGAAAAACTCAGAAGTATTGCAATTATTGCATATTTTTTGAATATAAATATTATTTAAATTTTGTTAAGTGTATTTCCAGAGAGGTGGAAAGTAAACTTTGTTTGTTTTGAGCACCATGTTTAAAAAATAAGAAGTTAATAATCAATAAATGTCATTTTGCTTATTACCTGGTAATGTAGAGTTAAAAAATACAAAATTGTTCGTTTTTCTTTTTTAATTGAAGATCGAATTTATTGGTTTAATGTAATAAACACCTTTTCAATTGGCACACCAAACAATAAATCAGAAGAAATGCTTTTACTGTCTGTACATTTTCAATTACTTAGCGATGTGTGAATGGGGCATGTCATTTGGTACACTAATGGAGCCCTGAAACAGGTACGTTATTTTGTATGGAAAACATTATGAACGGACATGTAAAATGGTTCAAATCCTGATAGGGTTGGGTAATTTATTCTTAATGAATTGGTGTTCTAAAATGAATTTTGGTTAGTCCCTCTCTAAAGAGTTGTATAGATATACGAAATACACAAATAAATAAGTTAAATAAATTATAGAGGTCTGTTAATTAATGTATCTTTTTCTTTCACTACTTATATATCTACTTAGTGTGGGAAAGTATTGTGATCGTGAAAATATTTGATATCGAGTTCCCACCGGTAATACACGTTTCAGGGTTTCCTGAGTACAAGAGACCAAATCTGTATTCCGAATCCCGCATATCTGCGTTTGTGTGTGTGTGTGTGTGTGGTGAGTTTAACAAGAAACCGAAAAGTTTTAGGAAGCTGAAATTTCATATTAGGTTACTAAATCCCCGAGATGTTACGGTAACTTTTTCGTAAAAAGCGATGAACCAGAAGATCTAATTCATATTTTTACGATTAAAGCTGTAACGATTTCGGTTAATCTCGCTATATCGAAGTAAAATGCAATGTTTTTCTAATATTTTGTTGCTTTTCTGATTGGAATGGCTCGACTTAAATGCCAAGATTTTAAATTTCCTTCCTCTAAAATATCATTAATTTTGTATATTCCAAGAAAACGATCATATTATCTAGATAGCATTGATACAAGATGGCTAAATATTTAATCTAACATCATAATATAATATTAATATAAACATCACACACATATACCCTCAAGATGTTATAGAAACATTTTTTTACTTAAATTTCTGTCCAAAACTGCTACTTTTAAAACTTGTTTCTAAACTCGACTGAACGGAAGTCCTACTTTATCACATGTATATTTAACCTGTTTACAATTTTCTCTAAAACGGCTTCACCGACATTAATTAAACCCGCTATACGAATGAAAAATGAAATACCATAGAGATTTAATAATTTTTTTTTTCTTTTGAAGTAGCTATATTTTTCTAAATTAACAAAAAAAACAACAACTGTATTTTCTTGTTAGAATTCATGAAATCGGGTCAATATAGAAGTTGAACGAATTTAATAACCAACTAAAGAAGAAAAGAGCCAAAGCATATATATATATATATATATATATATATATATATATATATATATATATATATATATATATATATATATATATATTTTAATAATAATGATTTAGATCTATTATATAACGTTAAAGTGTTAAATATTTCTAAAAAAATGTAAAATGACAAATAGGGCCTAAGCTAAAGCTTAAAAATTAAAAAAAAAATCAAAAAATGACTGACTCCTGATTATTCCACCTATAATAGTTTCTACAGTCGACTATACATCCTCAATATTTAAAAGTTTTTGAACTAATTTTAACAGCGGAGATAATTTTAAGTTGTGTGTTGCTCGCACTAGATTTTATAATTGCAATCCTCAGATTTAAAATGAAAGCAGAAGACTTAAGCGTAAAAAAGGAATATTTATATAAAGCTTTAGATGTATATTTAAGTCTGTTTTCAAAGCTGTTTGCTATAATAAAATATTGATCTGTATACCTCATTAAATATCGCAATACAGCTGCAAACTAGATTAGTACCTTGCCTTAGAGCTAGTTTTATCAGGATGGGAGAAGTAACCAATTTCATGGATAAAAGGTAGTTACCCTACTCATCTTCATAAAACTTTAGCAGCGAAAACTTTCCCTCGGAATCAATGATTTAAACTTTCAGCAGCACGCAATGCTTATCTTTAATACCTCGACCAACTTCTTCCAAGATAGTCATTTTTTATACTTTCAGAACTAGAAGCGTTATGGAGTTCATTTTTAGGAAGCGTTTCTTGCCTTTGATAGGGTGGAATTAAAATTATAATGTTAAAGAAATCGCCTCGAAAACCATAACAATAGAAATAATGTGTTTGTACAGGATTGTTTGCATGTTTTCTTGATTCTATTTCATGATTATATATATTGGGTTGTTTCAAATTAAATGTCCGTTTTTATAGCAGGTCTCTGTTGTTTTCTTCCGAATGTTTACATACTTAAAGTAAACAGTTACTAATCCTCTACCTTTGTATTATAAACATTATATTCCCAATCCATTACCCAATTTTTAGTATACCTCCAAATATGAACATGGAAACACGCAATTTTATAGTAATATTTTTGTACGAGTTTAAACTCGGCCATTCAATGCATTTGGAGAATGGAGTGTTAATAAACAATTCGACCATTCGCCGTTGGTTTGCTACGTTTTCAGCTTGGGATACCGACTTAAAGAACTTGCCCCGAGGAAGACCTCCGTCCGTAATAGACAACGATGTCCTCAAACATAAAGTAGAAGGAAACCCCTACCAAACAGTTGGTTACAAGGACTCTCAGCACAACTAAATGCAAGTGCATCTATCGTTTCCAGACATTTAAAGTGTATTGGGAAAGTAAAAAAGCTCGATACATGGGTACCTCATGATCTCACTGAGCGGCAGCAAGACGCCATGTTTCAAAACAAACCGTGCAACAATTGAAAGAACTGGGCTACGAAGTTCTTCCGCACCCACCATATTGTTCGACTTGTCTCCAACAGATTACCACCTGTTCAGGAATTGAGACAACTTCGTCAAAGCAGAACTTTTTGAAAATGACGATCAAGTGAAAAGTGCTGTTTCATATTTTGTTTCACTTCAAACCTCAGAGTTTTTTAGTTCGGGGATTACAAAATTGGCGTCACGTTGGGAAACATGTGTAGAAAATTAAGGAAAATACTTCAAATAAAATTATCTTGTTTTCATATCGTATTTTGAATAAAAATCCATTACCTGAAAACGGAAATTTCATGTGACACAACCCAATAATTGATAGTTAATTAAATTGAATTTCAAAAGAAGCGTGTGTTTTATTAAATAAACATTATATTATTATTTACGACAATCAGTTTTTTATCACTCTCCGTTAACTTTTAAGATTATGTGTATACGATAATATTTTTTTCTAAATTCTTCAGCTTTCCAACGGTATATTACTCTTTTTCTGTTCCAAAACACAAATAATGCATTATAAATAGTTTTGCTCTTTTTTCCTTTCGTCGTATATCGAATTCGTTCTGCATATATATTATTCTGTTTTATATCAATTCTAACAATATTATATGGTTAATTTATTCAAATTAAAGGTACTTTAGAAGAAGAAACTTTAAACTATCGGCATTTAAGCCCAGTCAGACTATTTCAATCCGAATGAAACCTACATGGTACAAAAGCCTATTAAATTTTACATCTATACAGTGATTTTAATCAAAATCGTTAAAGCCGTTTTTGGGAAAGTCGTAAAATGGTGCATAGAATAAAGTAGATCATTCGGTCAGCCGATTTCGGAGAAAAAGGTGCTGTAACATTTCAGGCCTATAGTTCTCTCAGATATGAAATTTCTTACGACTTTCCCTACTAGCGCTAGACATACTACAAACCAACAGACACACTCAGACGTTTATGCGGTGTTTGGTTATTTAGACTTAGGGGACCCTAAAACGTGTATTTCCGTTGAAAACTGCTATTCAAAAATGTCCACAATCGCAATACTTTACCTTACTATATATTTCATTAATATTATGATTTTCAATAATGAACCTTTTTGATTAACCCCCTCCAAAAAATGTTATCCCTCGTAAAATTTGAGGGCTTACGTTTAAAGAAAAAATAAATCCGGCCAACAAAAAAAACCGTTAGTCCGCTCTACGCCGTTCGTTGCTTTGCTCCGAGACTACCAGATGATCAGAACAGTGTGTTCTTAAATATATATATATATATATATATATATATATATATATATATATATATATAAGTTTGTGTTGTTCTCAGGTTTCAGTCAATGAATAAACAATTTTATCTATGCGACGTTTCGAGAATTTATTGTTCTCTTAATCATGCCTTAACAGTGTAAAAACAAAAAAACAGAACATTATTATTTATATACAATAATTAATTAGACATGTTTAGCCTAAAGACACTATTTTGTTTGTTGTTATATTAGGACACTATTTTGTCCATAATTGTAAGTAATTTTATAATAATATCTTTAATGTAAATCCTAATTTAAAATATCTATGTACCTACTGTATGATTATTCATTGTTCAATGTACTCTTTATATCTCTAACAATAACTTCATATATTTATGATTGTATAATAATATTAATTTTCATTTTTTTTGTTTTTCCACTGTTAAGGCATGATTATGAGAACAATAAATTCTCGAAACGTCGCATAGATAAAATTGTTTATTCATTGACTGAAACCTGAGAACAACACAAACTTAAACTTATAAAAAAATATATCAAGTGAATGTGATGGTTATATATTACAATATAATGAAATACATGTAGAGAAGCTTCCCGTTGGAAGCAATAAATTTAAATATTAAAAGGTAAACTTAGCACATATTTACAAATCGAGCTCTTAATCAATGTAAATAAACATAAATATAGTAAAAATTAAAAGTAATTTAAAAAAAAAAAAAAAAAAAAAAATATATATATATATATATAATATATATATATATATATATATATATATATATATATATATATTATATATGTGTGTATATATATATATATATATATATATTTATTTATTTATATAATTTTAAGTAAAAACCAATAATTTTAAGTAAAAACGTGATATTTTAGACATGGTATAAGCAAATATAGTGTAGGTATTCAAAGCTAGGTGGGTAGAAAAGCTTAGCGTTGTATTATATAATTCCCCTTTTCAATTATTTAGAATAGTAAATTGTATTAGTAACCTATTTCAGGCATATTCATCCTCTTCCAACAGCTTACGGAGGTAAATCAGGTCCAGTAATATATCATTGGACGGTCGCAAATCAGCTTACTGTTCTCTGTCCTTTTGAACTTAAATAGATTGCCCCCTATATAAGAAATATTCGTACTTTTATTAACTATTACGCTTTAATTATATATATATATATATATATATAAAGTTTCCGCATAACATCAAACTTCTTTTTAATAACCTTCCGAGATGGAACAACAGGCTATTCAGTCTGTAGTGGTCAACCTTTTTAGCAATTTTTCTCGGCTTGGTAACAAGATGGCATGTTTCTATTATCCAGCTATGTATCTCATACTTAAACACGATTTTCAAAGTTCTACTACATGGGCAATTAATGTTATATTACCTTATTAATGTTTTGAATATACATTTAAAAAAATATGTAATATATCAGTGTTTGTATACCAGTATAAGACCTGTATTGGAAGGAAGTGGTTCATTATTTTTATTTATTTATAGTAATTTACAACTGTATTATACGAATACAATAATTAAATATGTAGGAAGATGAAAAGTCGTGAAAATGTCTTACAAAAGAAATATCTAGTGGTAGCTCTTCAATAACTACTTTAATTCAGTAGGTCCCTACTATTATTTACCAAATTATTTTTTATAGAACATTTATCCTTTATGTCAGTATCTGTTCCCTCTTTTATGTTTTATATCTTTATTTTATTGTTATTATCATAATGTGTTGTTTTGTTTTTTAATTCATTATTTATTTATGTTTCATTTACTTTATTTTGTTACTTGAATTCTTTTGTATATATTTTTTTCCTTATCCCCTTAATTTAAAATTCTTAGTTAATCGTTTTCGTTACTAAATTATTCCTTTTTCTGTAACTTGCATACATTTTAAGGAATTACGGAGTTCTTAAATGTTTTAAAATTATTTTCAAAATGAAGTATATCTGAGACGGGGCTCGCTTCTGGTTGTTTGGTGTCCTTAAAATTACCTCTTAAGCCTATCTTATTCTATATTAACTTACTCAGATAACAGCATTTTGCCACCGTTTTGGGGCTGGTGGAGGTATTAAGCTAGAAAGTAGCGGATTCGCAATTCGTTTTGTTGTTTCAAAAAACTTGACCTGACGTCGCTTCATAAACTCTTGTACAGTTGAGATGTTCAAAATTGTATGGACATTGAGAGCTTTTTCCCTTCAGAGTGAAGTGCTTCTGCATATTTTTTTGACCACCCCATTTTGAAATTGCTGTAATTTCTTCGCTGTGTGCTGTGTGATATGAGGAAACATAGGGGCACCGTACAGCAGAGCTGGCCGGATGAAGCTGCTGTAAATAATGATTTTCAGTCGCAAACTTAAGTGTGGCGAGGTATATTAGTCTTTTGTATATTAGTCTTAAATGAACTATTATTAACTTTTTGCTTTATTTATTTTTCGAGTGGATAATTTTATTTTAATTATTTGTTCAGATTTAAATTTATCTTTATTATTATAACTATCCAATATAATTATAAACATAAATTAGTTAGGGGTGTCTTTACATGAGACTATACCCCCACTTTGCAAATTGTTGAAAATTATGATGAATGTTTTTGTATAAACCTATGTAGGAAAATAAAAAAAATAAATAAAAACAAGATAAAATAAAAAAATAAAAAAAAATTAAAAAGTAGGTCCCGAGGTCATCTTATTTTAATCATCCCGGCGGGTTATTAGGAATATCTAAGGAAGATAGTTTACGTACAAGTGGGGAAGGAGTTTCTAAGAAAATAAATATATCTATTACTGCACAGGTCTGCAACAAATGAGATGTTAAGGTCATTATTAAATTGTGACAAAATAAGAGCATTCAGGATTTCGCGACGGATTACGGATTGTATGGATTTAATACGAGAGGAATCATATATTTTAGTGAAGCTCTAGAGCTTGATTCTATATGTCCAAATAGGTGTGATTATTGTTAGGTAAATGGGTTTTAAATACTAGACTGGAAATGTTGTAGTAATCTTCTGTAAGTTTCACGTCGTTTCGGTCTTCTGTTAGGATTCATTACTATTATTTAAAAAGTAAGTTAATAAAGAGATTAATATTAACGTTCCCATTGTGTAAAAACCTTGTATTAACCATGTACAAACGTCGTTATCTAGGGCACCGGCGCAAGCTGAGAACGAATCAAACAAAATATTAGGAAAACTTCTACACTTAATACAGTCGTTAATCCAGAGATGACGTATAGCATAATTGTTTCGTTTTAAAAAATAAGGCAAAAGACTAACTTGGATTACATACTACCCTAAGACCACAAGAACATAATCGACGATTTGGCCAACTATACAGCCTACTGAACAGAAATTCTAAACTATCCATAGAAAACAAACTGCTAATATACAAGACAGTACTGAAACCTATCTGGACCTACGGACTTGAACTGTGGGGGGCCGCAAAATTTTCTAACACCAAACGCATCCAATCCTTCCAATCCAAAGTCCTCAGAACCATAGTCAATGCTCACCAACCTTACCTTACACCGCGATCTAAATATTCCATTTATTTTAGACCTTATACCATCAAAATTCTCTAAATTCCATCAGAACCTTATCCATTACCCTAATCCCCTAGCTCATTCCTTATCCAGCTTCACACATCCTTACCATTCTCCTAGAAGGTTGAAATGGCAGTGGCCTCGAGATCTCTGTTAACATGTATATTGGAGTTCTAGCATTGGCAAGATTCTCCACTCACGTGCTGTATGCTTGAGGATTGTATATAGGTACGAGTGACTTTTGTATATATTTTTTTTTTATGTTGTTTTGTATAATATTTTATTGATATTGTTATGTATAATATTTTTATTGATTTTTTTGTATAATATTTATATTGATTTTGTTTTGTATAATATTTTTATTGATTTTGTTTTGTATATATGTATATTGTATTATTATTATAAAAAATTATTGTTTTGTATATATCGTGTGAATGTAGTATGAATGTTGTACTTTATCACTAATAAAAAGGTCCTAAATTGGACTGATTGTAATATTACTTAATATGAACACACAGCACTAAACAGTTCAAAAATGACGAAATCGTCGGTTCCAAACACTTTCTACAAATAATTATCTTTCGTTATCTCTTACTTTACCTAAATAGCCTACCCTTCGACTTTTGTACCTCAGTAAGAGATTATTATTGATCAAAAAGTTTCCTAAAATATATTTCTCAGATTACCAAAAATCCATCGCTATCCTAATACAATTTTTAACATTTTTTTAATACATCCCACCTAAAACCCTCCAGCTTCTTGTCTCTTCTCGCATGATGGTCTAGTGTATGGCGAGCTGTTTGAAAAATATGACATAAGACTCGAGAGACTAATGAATTGTATCATTAGATTCCCATGTCTTGTCTGATCCTTCAAAACAAAAGAAACTACCGTATATAATCGATGTGTTTACTATACAATCCTCTGTTCATACAGATCCCAAATCATAAACTTTTACAATAACGAGTAAATCCTTCTCACAGATCCGCCTCCTTCAAAAAGTCTTTTGTCATTTGTGTTATACTATTTTATGATTCGACACCATATCCATCCGTAATGTATATTAAACACTTGTACCAATAATAATCCCCCATCATTGCTTGTTGTGACTCCAGAGGAGAAGGATCTCAGCTATCAGCTAAGTCTAGCATTTAAGATTCTACTCATATTTTTTTCTTTTTTCCAACTTCTTACACTCTTATTTCTCTCATAACATTATAATTAGAACAAGGAGCTTTTATTTTACTTATAAGTAGTATTTTTTTTTTTTTTTTTTTCCCCTCTTATTTTTTATATTGCTATTTTTTATTGTGTTTTTTTTTGTACTCTTATTGGGTTTCCGTACAATGGATGACCCAGACGATCCTAACAGCCCTTTGGCTAAAAGAAAAAGGCCTCGGGGGAGAATCAAAAATCCTCCTGAGAAAGTTCTGCTCTCCGAAACGCCCAATATATCCCCTTTATTTCTTGTCATGAAACGAACCGATGAGGACGACTTTAAAAAAGTCTCGCCGTTTTTTATAAACAAATTTATTACCGGTCTCGTTGGGGAGATTAAAAATATTAAAAAACTGCGTGATGGTTCCCTCCTCGTCGAAACCTATAGGGGCAATCAATCGACCACTCTATTAAAAATTAAGGATTTTGGGGGCCAATTTCCCATCGAAGTAGTTCCTCATAATACATTAAACTATAGTAAAGGAATTATCAAAGTTTTTGACTTCCAATATTTATCTATAGAAGAAATTAAGAAAGAACTCTCTCATATCATTAACGATATCGTTCGTATAAAAATAAAAAAAAACGGAGAAGAAATAGCTACCCACAGTTACATAGCGACATTTTCAACTCCTATGGTACCAAAAACTATTAAAGTGGGCTTCCTGACTGTTGACGTCACGCCTTATATACCTTCGCCACAAAGATGTTTTAACTGTTTAGGATTTTACCACCCTACGGCCCAATGTAGAAAAGAATCTGTTTGCATACAATGTGGAAAAAATAAGCATGGAGAAAATCATCGTTGCGAAAATCCTCCTCATTGTATTAATTGTAATGGCCCGCACCATGCACTAGACCGTTCATGCCCGATATTTAAAATTCAAAAAGAAATCAAATCCATTCAAATCAATAACAAAATATCTCTAAATGAAGCCAGAAAAATATATAAACTTAGAAATCCGACAACTTTCGTTAAATCCTTCGCGGCAGTAATGAAAGAAAACGAAACTAAAATTATGACGAAAGAAATCGGCATTCAAGCTGATCTCCCTTTTCTGTTTATTGAGCCTAAACATATTATTAATACCAAAAATACAAGAGATAACATTACTAATACCGAATCTTATACTTCCAGCAAAAACATAGCCGGTTATCTAGAGGAAAAGATAAGACGCTCCCCGTCCCCACTCCTCCCCCACCACCCGACTCCGTCCCAGAACCAGGTTAGCCCTCGTAGGACAAGGAGCTTATCTCTACAACGCCCCTCCACCTCCTCCCCCACCACCGCTCCCTCTGCCTCCCTCCCTACCCCCACTCTTCCTTCTCCGGCCGCTCTAGCCAGCCTCATTCCATCGCCTATCTCTGCAGAGAACACACCTTCCACCGCCCCCGTCGCTTCGATGGGAGGAGCGGCGGAACATTTATCCGTAGACGATGAGGGTTTCATTAAGGTCAAAAACTATAAAAAATCAACAAAAAAGAAAAATGACACTTAATCTAATATTGACTCACAATACTCTTCTCATTACTCAATTATATATTCCTATCCAATTCTGTTTGTGTGTATGTATATGTGCCTTCTATATCTCTGTGTATATATGTGTGTATCCACATATGTGAATACTGTATGTGTGTATGTGTATATCTATGTACTAAGGATGCCATTATGTATTTTTATTTTATTTATTATTTTATTTTTATTTTTTATTCTGCCTGCTTCTGACTATGTACCTGCCTATACTACTTTATTTACTTATTATTTTATTGTGTTTATTTTGCGTCTCGCTATTTTATTATAATTATATGCCGGTGTATATGTTTGTGTGTATATGTCTGTATGGGTGTGTATGTATGTATGTGTATGTATATATATATGTATGTATATGTGTATACACATATAATTTTTCTTCTTTCATTATTATTTTCCCCCATATTTATCCAGCCATTTATTATCACTACTATTTTATTTTCCTTACTTATCTCTTCTCCTTATTATTTCATTTTTTACTATTATTATTATTCTTATCTATTACAATTTTTTATAAATATATTTATTTATTTTATTATTTTATTTATTTATTTTTTTTTTATTTATTTATTTATTTTTATTTTTTTATTTTTTTTTATTTTTATTTTTATTATTTTTATTTTTTATTTTTTTTATTTATGCTTATTTATTTATTCCTTATTATTTATTATTTATTCTTTATTTATTTTACTTTATTTATTTATTATTTACTTATTTTATTTTATTTATTATTTTTATTATTATTTATTTATTTATTTTTTTTTTTATTTTTATTTATTTATTTTTTTATTTTTTTTTTCATTTATTTATTTTATTATTCTTATTAATATTATTTTTTGTTTGTTTTGTTTTTGTTATTATTACTATTTATCTTCAATTATTTATTGTCTTGTCTTGTATTTATTGTCCTCAAAATCTAAAAAGATATGTATTATTTCCTCTCTCATGTGTAACTGTCCTTTCCATATATTTAAATTTACCACTACCACCACTACTTATTTGTTTAACCTTCCGGTAGGCGCGCCTCCTAGACCAACACGGGCGAGCGCGCGTATCTCACAGATACCACTTGTTTGTAATAAACATATCTGTCTATTTAATCATCATATCTTTATTATATACATGTTTAAAAGGGTAGATATATTTATTTAAAAAAATTTTAATTAAATTTAATTTGATTTGTATCAATAAAATTAAAAAAGTAAAATTAAATTATATTTATTGGTATAGCTTATGGGTTTATATAATAAAAAAGAAATACAAAAATTACAATAAAAGTTTATTAAAAAATAAACATGTTATGTTTTATTCCAGATATTTTTTTAACACAGCTTCTTAAGGAACTCAAAACTACCAGACAGAATTTTAAAAATGAAAAGCATCACAATGTTATACTTAAAAACTAGTTCTATGAAAATTCCTAATTATTTATTGTTAGATAAAATACAATCATTGCAAACATTTTTTGAATGCTGCAAACAAATAAACTGACTACATATCTCACACTTGAAACGGGTGATTCTCGTTTTTTTATTTTGTAAACATGGCCTACACCGTTTTTTAGGAGGCTCTTGAATTTGATCTTCTCCTTCTTCTTGTTCCTCTTGATGCTCTTCCGCAAGCCTCACTTTTTTCAAAACTTTGTTCCGAAGTTCTCCTGTCACATTTGCACTTCTCCTTTGTACGTGTTCCTGTACAAGTTCATCATACAGTTTTCTGAGATATCTTCTTCTCTTCATATTATTGTTGGTGTTTCCTTTATATAATATAAATGAGTTTATGGCAGCTACATTCATTATTGAAAAAAACACCACTAGAGGCCATCTTTTGGTATTTCTTGCAACGTTGAATGAACCACATAGTTTGTCAAGAGTATCTACTCCTCCTTTAGTCATGTTATAAAAACTTATAATTTCTGGTTTTTTGAGATCCCCTGTTTCTTCATCGATATTGTCATCATTGTGAAGGCTCGAAATCAACAAAACATTCTTATACTTCTTTGGCACGTATGAAACAAGTGTTGCGTCTTTTTGAAAACCAAAAAGACTTGTTTGGGGTGCCCGCTTTCTTGTAGCTGTGAATTCAGGGGGAATCTGAGGCTTGTTTTTCCGTATAGTCCCAACGTATGAAAGTTTTTTTGATGCCAACTCCTTTACCAAATCATAGTCTGTAAACCAGTTGTCGGCCGTGATGTTTCTCCCACTGTACAAAATAGGTTCTGCTAACCTTCTTACAACATCAGAAGGTTTATTGCTAATTCTAAATGGACCTTCTGGTTGGGTGCCGGCATATATTTCCATATTATATGCATAACATAGTCGGGAGTCGACCAAAGCATAAATTTTGATCCCATATTTACTAGGTTTTTTTGGGATATATTGTATGAAACCGCAACGCCCTCTAAAAGCCTCGAGTTTTTCGTCGATTGTGACATTCTCACCAAGCGAATAGCATTTTTGGCAGTTGCCAACAAATTCTTCAAAAATACTTCTTATAGGAGCTAGGCGGTCAGTTATTCTTCGTTCTTCTCTTGTTTCCAAGTCATCAAAACGAATAGCTCGCATTAAAAATTGAAATCGCTTTATACTCATGACCGTTAGAAAGTCATCCATTCTCCATAATTCTTCGAGATTCAGGCGATTCGCGTGGTACACCCCGGCGAGATAAAGTAGCCCGAACAAGGCTTTTATTTCCACATTGTCTGTCTGTCGAGCGTCCCTTGAACGGGAATAGTTATCTTGTATGGTAATAATAAATTTGTTTGTATTGTCTACAATGCATTGTATCATTGTGTCAGTGATAAGGCATTTCCATGAATCAAGAATATTAGTAACGTTTCTAGCAGGACCGATGACTCTAGGTAGATGAAGTAAAATATTTTGTTTAGATCGCCTTTGTTTGTTCCTCGGCTGTTTCTGCCATGTCCAAGCATTGATTATTTTTCTATTTTTCTTTTGAACAGCTTGAAAGTTTGATTGATTGGTCTCACTTTCGTCATCTTCTGAGCTGGACTGAGCACTCAGTTCAGTGTCTGAATTTTCATCTCTTTCCGAGATGTGCTCTTCTTGATCAGTATCACTATCTTCTGAAAAACATTCATCTTGATCACTCTCACCGTCGGTATCACACCTAATTGCTTTCAGAACAGCTTCCACGTCCAAAGGATTGTTCAAATTAAAAATCTTTTTGTCCGCCATAGTGACTGAAAAAAATAAACAGGTATAAGAAATAACAAAGTAAATAAATAAAATGATACAGTCATTAAAGGTCGCGCGTATCTGACACATACAAGCCTGTTTAATTTCAGTGTTAGTTTGAATCAAGTGTAAATTCAATTTGTATGTTAGTTTAAATTACCGATGAATTGAAAATTTTACAACAAATAATTATAAATAAAAAAATTAAAAAACTTACGTGGATGGACGCGCGTATTCCTGAGATAAAAAAACACGTTTTCTACCTTTGTATGTACCGTAGGACTGCTGGGCCAAGACTGTGCTAGGGTGGGGTCGAAAGAAGAGGGTAGAAAAGAGGGGATATCGAAAGCCCGCCAAGGACCGAAGAACACTAAACAAACATTTCCGCTGCGTATCTGATGCATACCCGCGCCTATAGGAAGGTTAATTCTACCCTATCTTCCCTGTTTATTTATTTAATCCTATCTGCTATAAACTATTATTTTTTTAATTACTCGTCATATTTTGTTTTATTATTTTTTTCTATTCCACTTATCATTATGGTCATATTGCCTCCTGACTTTTTAACTGTTAGTTGCCTATCAACAATTCTTTCCGACCGGAAGTGCATCCGTTCCGATGAGTCTGACCAATCTATCAAATTATCTTTCAAAAGTAACTATATTCTAGCACAAAATACAATTATTACACATCTTCTTGTATCTTTTCTAATTTATTTTTTAGTCTCCTTATTAACATATGAAGATATATTTTTAATTTCCTCTCTCATGTGTTGCTTTCATTTCCATATATTTAAATTTACTATTACCACCGCTACTTTTTGTTTAATTCTACTTTCTCTTATCTGTTTATTTATCTAATTCTAATTACTATAAATACTTATTTTTTTAGTTACCAGTCGTATCTTGTTTTATTTCATTCTTCTTTTGCACTTCTCTTTATGTTTATATTGCCTCCTGACTTTTTAATCTCTTTCGATCATATCTCTCAAAATGGCGATACTTCAATGGAACTGCAATGGCTTAAGATCTCATTTCAATGACTTAAAAATTTTAATTCACGATAGTGAGGCAACTGTCATTGCTCTTCAAGAGACAATGCTAAAACCAACGGACCCCTTTTCTCTAAAAAATTTCGAAATATACCGCAAAGACGGACCAAATCAGAACCATGGTCATCACGGTGTCCTCATAGCAGTGCACAAATCCGTTTACTCCGAATCGATCCCTCTCAACTCCCGGCTACAAACCGTAGCCGTTAGAGTACATCGAGACTTTCCGTTAACCATATGTACTATATACCTCCCACAGGATCCTACAATAGACACCAATCAACTCTTGGATATTTATAACCAATTACCTCGTCCTGTACTTTTTGTTGGAGACATGAACGGACACAATCCTCTTTGGGGTTCTCCAAATATGAATATCCGGGGTAAAATAATAGAAAACTTTTTAGACACTTCCAATCTCCTACTTCTCAACTCCGGTGACCCGACCTTCCTAAGTTCCAGCTATGGGACATATTCAGCTCTTGATCTGTCCCTCTGTTCCCCTTCCCTATATAACGACGTAGACTGGACCGTCTTGCCCGATCTACATGGCAGTGACCATTTTCCCTTGCTGATTAAAATGAAACATGTTAAACCCACTCGTATAACTCCGAAGTGGATGCTCCATAGAGCGGACTGGGATCTCTTTGTCTCGTTAGCTTCGGCACCTCGAACCCCTCCTCATGAATTGACCATTGATGAGGGTTGTTCAACTATCACTAATACGATCATTCGTGCAGCTAAAGAATCGATACCAATGTCTTCTGACTCACCAAGAAGACCACCCGTACCTTGGTTTAACGATGCTTGCAGGGAAGCGATCAGAGATCGTCGAAAAGCGTACAAAAAATTCCAAAAATGTATGACCTCAGAAAATCTAGTAGAATATAAGAGGCAGAGAGCTCTTTGCCGAAGAATAATCAATCTGAGCAAAAGCGAATCGTGGAAAAAATATATAAGCTCCATAAATTCGTCAACGACGTCAACTCAAATCTGGAAAAAAATTCGTAAGATCACTAAATCCTCTTCGTCAACACGTTACACCATCCTCATCAATGGACAACTCTCCGACGATCCTAAAACTGTCGCAGATGCTTTTGGCAATTTCTTTTCTGAAGTCTACACCTCTGGCTCAAGCAATAACGATTGTGAAGTCATAGATTATGTGAATAGAAGTATACATGATGACTCCGCCGATTATAATATCCCGTTCTCAAAGTGGGAACTAAAAAATATTTTGTCCTCCGTTAAAGGATCTACCTAAAGGATTTACCTAGCAATACGCTTACATGGCTGCTTAATTATTATAATCATGTTTGGTCCACGGGACAATTTCCGAATTTCTGGCGTCACTCATTTGTCATCCCTATTCCAAAAAATGAAAAAGATAAGCGTTTACTCAACAGCTATCGCCCCATATTCCTCACTAGTTGTTTGAGCAAAATTATGGAGCGTATGGTAAACAAAAGACTGATGTGGACGATAGAAAACAACAATTTGCTTCAACCATTTCAATCTGGATTCCGCAAAGGCCGCTGCACAGTTGATCACCTAGTCACACTAGAAACCGAAATCCAATATGCCTTTATCAATTCCCAGCAACTAATAGCCATATTCTTCGACATGACTAAAGCTTTTGATAACATTAACCATTCAGTGATCCTCAGCAAACTCTCGTCCAATGGGATACATGGTCATCTATTCCATTACATACAGGAATTCCTTCAACATCGTTTCTTTAGAATTAGGATAGGATGCGAACTGTCTGCGAACCAAGAACAGATGAAAGGAGTCCCACAAGGCTGTGTGCTTAGTCCGACTTTGTTTTGCCTCGCTATCAACGAACTGGGGCTCAACCTACCTCGAGGTGTCAAACCGATGCTGTTCGAAGATGATTTCGCCATTGCCTGCCGTTCTGGAAACGTTACTACTATACAGCACAAGCTGCAAGACGCTATTAATCGCATCAACAACTGGTCACATTCCATTGATCTCGAATTCTCCTCCGAAAAAACCAGAGCTCTACATTTCAGCAGGAAAAGAAATACTCCCGCCTCCCCTACACTTTACCTCGGAAATTCTCCCATTCTTTATACAAATAGTTATAAATTTTTGGGGTTGACGTTCGATAAAAGACTATCATGGGAACCACATGTTTCAGCACTTAAATCGGCTACAACAAAAAAACTTACTATATTAAGATACCTTAGCAATACTTCCTGGGGATCCGATCGCTCTACGATGTTTAAGATCTACCAACATTTAGTTTGTTCCAAATTAGATCATGCATGCTTTGTTTATGGATCGGCTCGTTTTCGTACTCTAAATAAGCTAGATACAGTGCACCATATGGGCATCAGAAACGCAACCGGGGCCTTCCGAACAAGCCCAGTTCTTAGTTTATGCGCCGAAGCAGGTATACCTCCGCTTTTATTTAGAAGAAAAAAACTAGCTGTGAACTATATATCGAAATTAATTCTCCAGCCTGATCATCCTACCCATAGCTCCATATTTAAACCAAAATTCACAAATGCTTTTAGAAACAAACCTAACTCAACCCTCCCTTTAACAGAAAGAATGTCTTCCGCCATCGATTTCCTTAAAAGCTTACCTATCTGCAAACCAGAACCTCTAAACCCTCCGTGGCTTCACAAACCCCCCAATATTATGCTTGACTTGTCACGATTACTCAAAACCAATACCTCCCCTTCCGAATACAAAAATGAATTTACCACTCTGCTCCATACTCTTCCGGATACCTTTTTAATCTATACAGATGGATCAAAATCAGATGAATCTACAGCCTGCTCATTCGTTACACACAACTCGACACACAAAATAAAATTACATAAACTATGTAACATTTATACTGCAGAGCTTCAAGCAATAGTTTCAGCTTTACACTACGCTATGTCAGTTCCCTCACACTCAATTACCATAGTTACCGACTCACTGAGTGCCTTAAAAGGTTTAAATAGCGTGTACTCTCCCCAACCTCTCGTCCTAAAGATACACCGATATATCCATATGATCCAAGAATTGGAAAAGACAGTATGCTTTATTTGGATCCCAAGCCATGTGGGGATAGTGGGTAATGAGCTGGCGGATAGGGCCGCCAAACAGGCGCTCACCCTTCCGGGTCAAGGTGTAGCTATTCTAACACCGCGTGATATGTCTCAGCCGCTCCGAAAGGAAATATCGGCTGCCTGGCAGTCCATGTGGGACGAGAGTCCTGCTAGCAAACTGAAAGTCGTCAAAACAAAAGTGGGGCCTTGGTCCTCATCATGTCGCTCAAACCGCAGGGAGGAAGTTGTCCTGGCCAGATTAAGGATTGGCCACACTAACATGACCCAACTTCATCTCATTACCAAGCAACCACCTCCTAAGTGCCCACATTGTAACAGTATCCTGACTATCAGCCACATTTTAGAAGAATGCCTTTCTTATAGGACAGGTTTAAACAAATTTGGGCTTATACCTAATATATCCTTCATACTTTCCGATAATGAAAACAACATCTCGGCGCTGTTCAGGTTTCTTAAGAAACACCTACTATTTAATAAAATATAGACTTTTAATTTAACTTATCATTATTTTATTTATTTTTTTAATTGTTTATTTATTTTTTACTATTTTATCTAATTATTATACGCCTAGTTTATTAGTTTTTGATTTATTTATTTATACTTAAAGAGAACTATAGGCGTTGATGACCCCTAGGTTTTACGCCTCAAAACCCCAAACAACAACAACAACAATAATAATCCCCTATGCTATTAATCTTCCCAATATATGTAATATTTAAATCTATACATAAAAACTATTAATAATAATAATTATTATTATTAAAAACTATTCTATGTTACGAATTCTGATCAATTTCTGTTGAAGTCTTGAAAGAAAATACAGACCATTTAATTTGCACATCTTTGTGTTAATTAGGAAACAAACGATAAATTGTTTTTTCATTTGAAAACAAAATTGACCTTCTGGACAATAACATTTTTATGAATTAAGTTCAATAGAAACTTTTTCAGGTCTCTTTGGAAAAACACTGCCTGCTGTTAGAACCAAAGCTGCTCTCCAATTTGTAGTTATAGAAGAATCAATAAACAAAAGAAAAGTTAATATACTGTTAATTACGTTTTATTTCAGTGGTGTTTGGGCAAAAGAGCTTAAGAAATATGAAAATATTATGATTTTAAATAATTTATTATTATTTCAAAGCTACCAACTAAAATAATATTCCTCCAAATTTTCGATATGCTCACAACAAATCCTCCGAAGTATTCCTAAAGTCTAATTGTGCAATTATTGAATTAAAATCACTTATCGCTATATAAATGTCGTCTTCAATGCCAGGCTAACTCACTCATTCTGATATTCTCGTTAATTTAGAATGATGTGTTGTTTTTATTATTTAAAAAAAAAAAAAAAAATCAATTAGGTATCATGTAATTCTATTTCGTATTTGCGTGATTATATTTTGTTTATATTTTTTTATTTTTGATTACACTATTTTATATGTTGTATATATGTATTCCTTACTGCTTTTCGGGTTTTTCGATGACTTTTTTACTGTAAAGTAAGTTACTGTTCTCTTATTGAATTTGCAGCAGGTGAACTCCTCACCCGTACACGGGATTGACTTATTGGTATATCGACTTGTACTATCACTGTAAAAATGTCTGTATTCTGATTTAATTAAGGAAGTTTTTATTTTGTAATATTTTGTTTAAATTAGTATTTTACTATAACTAATAGCCACCTTATGAGATAATATAGCGAATCATGAATAAAGAAATACTTAGAAAGGATTTTTAATTTTTGATTTATTTTCTAAAATAGTTGTAATATGAATTTCATTAAAACTAAAGCCTTATTCTGAATTTAAACTTCGAATTTGAGGGACTTTATTTTTGGGATCCCTTCCTTGTTATAGACCTCTTGCCTCGCCTAAGGCAAAGCCCATTCTAGCCAAGTTTCCCAGCCCAGAGCAAATACAAGACCAATCTCAGCCCAAGTCTTGGAGAGTACAAAGTAAACTTCTATTAAGTTCCATTAAGCATTGAATCTGTATAATGGTAACAAGACGTAATAAGAATAATAGCCGAGATAGGGGGTTTATCCTCCCGCTGGATGTGTGACTAAATTCTCCCGCCCCCTTAAGAGCACTAAGCTCCCTAAAGCCGCACGGGGAACAATCCCGGCTAACAGGCAACTTACTGCATACCTCCTCCATCACCCGCTCTGTCTTAGTCCTAGCAATACAGGCTCTCTTGTGTTAGTAGTTCAGGTTTACATCACTTCATTTCCAGTAATTCTAACCTTGACATGATCAGAAATTAATTCTAATAACTACAAACCGGAAAATATTTTACTTTTTACCTCTATAAATATTAATTTATACCTTTATAATTTTATTTATACCTCTATAAATATTAATAAAAGTGTAATAAAAAGACAATCAGCACATGAGCGAAAGAAATGGAAAATTATGACATGTAAGGCAAGCAGTATTATGAAATTACTTTAACGATTTATCTCTGTATGCTTCTATAGCATTCTAAAACAGCACACTGTCCTTTATTGAAATTTTATATATTTATATGTATACCTTTTATATATTTGAAAATGTATCTTAAACGATTTCGATTCCTTAAAATATGATGGTAAATTATGTTAGTGTTTGATTGGATAAAAATACAAAAAATCAAACGTAATTTTCGTACCAAAATTTAAAGTAAGTAGATGCGAAAATAGTACCCATACCACAAGGTCACCAAGGGCTAAAATACTTTTTTTTTTCTTTTTTTTTTGAGATTTACAACTGTAATAGTAAATACAACAAGTAAATTAGCTGTCAGATAATATACATGAAGAGAAAATGACCATTTGCATCACTCCACTATGAATCTCAACTAGAAGGTCTCGAGGCCATCTTCTTTTCAGGGGCCTCGAAGGATTGTCAGGAATAGAAGAGGAAGCATGAATTGAAGCTAGTGGGTTAGAGTGGGGAGTGGAGTTTGTCATGGAAGGATTGATACCTGGTTCGGGCCAAATCAGCTACATAGGGAATATTAAGGTCGTTATGGATGAGCTTGTTCGTGACAAAATAAGGAGCGTTGAGGATTTTTCGAAGGATTTTGGGTTGTAAGGATTGAAGACAGGAAGAATTTGATGGTTTAATGGAGCCCCATAGCTCAATTCCGTAAGTCCAGATAGGTCTTATGATGGTTATGTAGAATGAGTCTTTTGTAGTTAAGTGGAAGTTTAGAGAGTTTGTCTAGTAAGTGTTGAAGTGACCGAATGCGGCGGCTAAATATAGGAATAAATAATCAACTTAGGTTCGAACCTGGTAGTAGTCCAGCTCATTTCACTTTTTTTTATTGGTGGAAATTTTATCACCTGTAAATTACTCTCCATTGGCAACTACGAAATTCTTCAAACGGTAGTTCCAATGTTCAAAAGAGTTTTTAAATTCACTTATCGGGACGTTCTTAATGACTTTCTGCGATTTTTGCGAATTATTATTCTATATTTGATTTTTTTTTCATAATTCTTTTATCGTTTTTAAAATTACCTAGATCGAGATAATAATTAAAGTACAGACAAAAAAATTATTTTATCTCGAATTCAGATGTAGAATTTCATACCGACTCGGGAGCATTGATTTTGGAGTGAATGGTAAATTAGTTATGGTTGTTGCTGCCTTTAATTAGTGGAATAGTGTGATTAATTAATTCTATATGCCTTTTTAATGTTTGCCTCTAGTTGTGCAGTGGTGTGAGTAACTCAGTGTGTGAGTAAGTAGGCTCTATATAACTGTTTCATATCTAGTTCCATTTAGTAATTAATTGTTGTACAAAGCCTCTTCTTATTTAGCGTCAAGTATCATTATGAAATTACTAAGGATTTATCTCTGTATGCTTCTATAGCATTCTAAAGCAGCACACTGCCCTTTATTAAAATTTTCCCACTTTCGGCTTGTATACCTTATATATATTTGAAAATGTATCTTAAACGATTTCGATTCCTTAAAATATGATGGTAAATTATGTTAGTGTTTGATTGGATAAAAATACAAAAAATTCAAACGTAGTTTTCGTTTCAAAATTTAAAGTAAATAGATCCGAAAAGAGTATGGGTACACAAGGTCAACAAGGGCTAAAATATATAAATAATAATAAATAAATAATCAACTTAGGTTCGAACCCGGTAGTAGTCCAGCTCACTTCACTTTTTTCATCAGTGGTATTTCTCAACAGTATGCCATTAAAATATAATTGATATTGGCTTATAAATGTATTTTTATTATTATTACTTTTAAAATTGTAAATTATTGTTATCTTGATTTTTAATAATCAATGTATTATTATGTATTTTATAAATAAGAGTACAAAAAATTTATAGCAGGAGAAGAAGTCAATCCCTAAAAATGAGAAAGTAAGTGTCACCCAATGTCGATTCAAGAAAATTACACATCTTGTTATATTTTAGAATACATTTTACATTTATATACCATATAAATATGTAGTAAATTTAATAGTTTTTAAATTGATTTTAACAGTCGAGGTATGTGAAAGTCGTGAGTTGCCGTATATATATATATATATAGGGCAATATATATATATATATATATATATATATATATATATATATATATATATATATATTATATATATATATATATATATAGGGCAATACATCATCTAGAATGTGTTAAAAAACATTATTGGAAATTATTTCTTAATATTTAATCTTTGCTCAAAAAAAAAAAAAAAAAAAAAAAAAAAAAAAAGGCCTTATCGCAATAGCTTTATAGTACTATAAGTCTTAGTCAGATCGTAAATATACATAAAACGTGTATAAAATTAATAATGTAGAAAGGTAAATAATCACATTTCAATACTATACTAAAGACCAGAGTATGTGTTAATATAATTATATAGTTACATTATTATATAATTATATTAACACATACATTGGTCTTTAGTATAGTATTATACACGTTTTATGTATATTTACGATCTGACTAAG